>JABFEP010000183.1:0-12571 GCA_013618265.1 Fusarium albidum
TACCTCAGGTACATCGGGCTACTGCTGCGTCCAGGTAGTAGTCCAGGCCTACGTCTCCCTCTGCTACCAAGGCCCCATGATGAATGGCGCCATGGGGGGGGACGGATTTGCGGTCGAGGAGGGCTTCTCGATAGGGCTGACAAGGATTTCCCCGGTAGGTGATTGACACACGGCCAGCGGCCGCCCGACTCAACCTGAACGACACGGCGGGAGTCGACAAGTATGTCATGCCCGAGCAGGAGTACGAGAAGAAGACGGACTCGGTGCTGGCCTGGAAAAAGGCTCAGAAGCTGGGTCGATTCGACCCCGACGCCCCCAGCCATGAGCAGGCCAAGCTGGATGCGCTCGGCCGCGAGATCTCAGCGCGTGGCATCGAGGTGGGCCGACGGTGTCGTATTGGCGGTGAGGATACCCGGCGCGGTGTCATCAAGTACGTGGGCGAGGTCAAGGAGATTCCTGGCGGCATCGGACCCTGGGTGGGCGTCCAGCTCGACGAGCCGGTGGGCAAGAATGATGGCAGCATCGGGGGCTCACGCTACTGGGGCGAGCCGTCAGCAGGGCTCAAGCACGGCGTCTTTGTCCGGCCGGAGCGCGTCGAGGTCGGTGACTATCCAGCTCTAGATGACTTGGAGGACATGGAGGAGATATAGACCTGCTGTTGAGCGTCACAGAGCGTCTGGTTTTCGTTGAGTCTTGTCGTGGCACAGGAGGTAGTGTGAACCCTCTATCGATCGAAAACTTGGGCCCTTGTCTGGCTTAATCAACTGTCCTTGGTGCCATAGTAGCGACCCTTCAGGTGCTTCAACAGGCACAGATTGAATGGGCATCTTAGACCACGACAAGTTTAGAATTACCAAAGGTTGAAACATCTTTGGATCTCTCTGCTTGTAAAACACATTGCCCCCCTACAAGCCCGGTCCCCGTGTGCTGGGCCAAATCGTTCTAGGGCAACCTTGGCCTGCATTCTTTTTTTCCCGATCCGTGAATTCTTGCAGCAACGGCTTCAGGGGGAGGGACGAGCTTCGTTCGCCCTGGGCAACTTTATTTCAACCACACAACGACGGGTCTCTTTGGAAACTGGCTGTTGAAGTGGTACCTAGTTGGTTGGTTGTAGAATTTGAACGGTTTTGTGGTTCGTCCGCCAAAGGAGTGAGTTTGTTACTGGGACAAGAAACTCATTAGCAACAGGGTAGGGTAGAGCAGTCCAGCTTGGTTACGCCGTAGTTGCCTGCTTTGACTACATAATCAACTAGCCAACTACACGATCCATTTCACCGGGTAACTCGGCCAAGAGGTCTTTGGGAGTTTGCCATGTTTGCCGAGGCAGGACTGAGGGGAACGGGAGGATCGAGGAAAGGGGGGGGGTTGTTTGCTGCAACGATTATACCCGAGGGGAACATGCAAATGCCTGCGAGATGCGTCTGTTGGTGCAGATGATGTGTGCCCCCCCAGACGAGGTCCCTTTGTCTCGGGGGGCTTGGACGCGGGCGCATCGAGAATGATGAATGCGGCGGGATGGATGGATGGATGGATCGTGGCGTATGCTGTGAGCGTATAGTCGGCAGTTGGCGAATCCTGATGCCGTCGAATTACACCCGTGCCGTCTCTTGCTCTGGTCATCAGCTGCCTAAGCCTTCTGCCTCACATTGTGCATGGAACGGGAAGAGCGAGAGAAGGAAGATGCATGCAAGGCTCACCAACACCAACTCGACTCGAAGGAGCGCTGCGCCCCCGATAAAAAACAAAACAAAAAAACAAAAACTGAGATGTGACACATTGCTGTCAAATGTCCCCCCGCGTCGAATGCCGCATCTGGGACGCGTTTTCCGGGGGGACAGGAGTCATGTTTTCTGTTCACGGCATCATCAAATGTAGCCATTGAAATGGAGGGAGGTATCGGAGCATATACAACGACATGCTCCGAATTTCTCTTTCCGTCTAGAGACTCCCCCTGGCTTGAGCTGAGTGTTCTCCTTCCCCTTGTGGTGAGGACGAGTAGAGGGTGTTTGGGAAGGGGGGGGAAGGGGCTTGAGGAGGGAAACACCTTCGGAACTTTCTGGTAACCTCCAAGCAGCAAGCAACTCGCTGACTCAAAAACTCGGTCTGGTTTGAGTGGCCTGTATATACCACCGGTGGGAAGCTGAACTGGAATGAGCCTCAAGAGAATCGAGGCGGTGGCTGACTGTGTGAGAGGATAGCCGAGGTACGGATGCAGTTTATCGTGCTGTCTACCTCATGCCAGACTTGACAGTTGTTGGTATTGACATCTCGGGGGCAGTGCTGGTATGCTTCTTGTGTTGATGAGCCACGAACGAACACGGACGTGATGGTTGCAGATATGGGCTTCTGCTCAGGAGCCGCCGTTGACAGTGATTCACAGCCAGCTCACGAGATACTTTCTCTCCAACTGTCGTCAGAACCTCTCCTCAATGATCAGTGAGTTGATAACTCTACCAAGCATGCAGAACCAACTCGACTTGGAACTCGTGGTCATCTATCTCTCTCAGCGGCTTTAACTTGACTCCTGGAATATGAGCTTCCATGTCCGAGGAGAAAGGTTATTCGATAACCGCGAGACTCCGCGCCAGGTTCTCTTGGCTACCGTCTACATCCAAACGAGTTGAGCATTGAATGGTAGCGTGTCAACTAGTGTCTCGATTGTCCGGCAACTGAAACCTCCATCATCTCTGTCGAAAGTATACGACGATATAGGGTAGCCCTCCGGGTTCGGACGTGATTTACTGACTGACTAATGAGGTTCAAGGGAGAGAGAAGCGAAGCGAAGCATGCTCACGCGACTGCATCAATTGGTCGACGATTGTCCGCCGAGACCTTGGCTGACACAGACCATCCAGCTTCTCCGGGACGAGATTCGTATCAGTGACGTGTTGAGGGGATGGCTGGGATTGAGTGTCGACTTTGCATCAGAGGCGACGAGATAAGGGTTGGTGTTGTGTGAGTTATTAATTGAATAGTCTTGTTGGAACTGGTTCACCTGGCCTCGTTGGATGATATTATTTGACATGAATTCGAGACGAAGAGTTTGGTGAAGTGAGGGACGTGGTGATGGTGCCCTGGCAAAGTGGGTGCGCCCGCCAAGCCGGTCTGGGCGCCTGGGCGCTGAAGCAGCAGTGTTCAGTGCATTTCCAAGTTTCCCGGGCTCAGTCATCCGCGGCGTCCGCGCCCTTCAGGTTGGCTCCATCGCCGATGATGGAATTAAATTAACTTATTCCCTCCTCGAATTGATCCATATCCATCTCTCGTTCGTTCACCCACGCGCTCCCTACTATCCAAAGTCCCCATCACCAGCCGCAACTCCCTCCATCTTTCATAGCAATGCCTTGTCCTCCCGTCTGAGATGTCGTGGTCCGATTCTCCTCCTCCTCGAACACCCCCCTCGATCGTCCGCCGCATCCTTGTGCATTCCTAGACATCCGGCTCCGCCTCACTCCTAGATCCCGGTTCCCACCTTTAAGCCTCATCTTCAGCTGCCACCCTTCCAATCCCTTCTCCTCCTCCTCCTCCTCCTCCTTCCCAACGTTTGTGGATATCGCACACCCGAGCCGAGTACTTGGACTGCTGCTGCAACCATGAGGTCGCCGACGCCGCCCATGGTCCCTGGCGCCGGTAGCCTGGCCGTCATACTGTTCGCCTTCATCTACGCCTTCACCACCGCTGCCGCCCAGGACGATGTCACCACCTGGGCCGGGAGCGACGTCCCCGAATGGGCCACGGCCAGCTCCATGCAGCTCACCCTGTCCACGAAGCCGGGCCAGCAGTTTGCTGTCATCCCCCTGACGCCAAATCTGGGGTTGAACGACTCCACCGGCCGAGTCTCCGATGTACGCACGCCATCCGAACATCATGGGCTGCAAGAGCGCAATCGCATCTTGACCCATATGTGCAGACGCTGACGCTAGCCACAGATCATACACATCAGCGGCAACATAATTGCGGCCGACCCTTCCAACTACAACACCATCAACGGCCGCACCGACGTTGCCTACCTATCATGCGACACCCCCAAGGACGACTCGTTCATCCAGCCAGATAAGATGCTGAACAACCTGATGAAGACCGACCCCAAGATCAAAGCCATCGTCCTGTATTCGACAAGCCAAAACTGGTGCTCCATCAGTCCCGCCTCCGACCTCGAGTTCACAAGCATCCTGTCAATGGCAGACGGCGGCGAGGCCACACAGGCCCTGAACTATCTGAATCGCACCGGCCGCGGCGACCCCGTCAAGGTGTCCATCACGGGCAACACGACCGAGGGTTCCAACCCCAGTTTCGACGATGAGCCGAGCCAGAACAACCCCGCTGTTGCCATGAGCATATTGTACAGCATTACCGGTCTCGTGACGCTACTATTCCTGATCATCATTGCAACAGGTGCCATAAGAGCCCACCGGTATCCCGAGAGATATGGACCACGTGGGGCGTTTGGCGGACGGCCGCGGCAGAGTCGGGCAAAGGGACTCGCTAGGGCTGTGCTGGACACGATTCCCATTGTCAAGTTTGGGAACCAGACACCGGCAAAGCCGGATCCCAACCTGGAGCTGGAAACAGGCAACCAGAGGAACAACGATGCTGTGACCCAGCCGGCCGCTTCGCATCCTAGCGAGCCTCGGCCATCCGACGGAGCCCCCGCGGTGGACGGGGTGGTTGACAACGGTGCCATGGCCGCGGGAGCAAGGATGTCGTCTTCACCCGAAGGTGCCGGGGACAGGGAGGATGACCACCTGGGATGCTCCATCTGCACCGAAGACTTCACAGTTGGCGAAGACGTTAGAGTCTTGCCATGCCAGCACCAGTTCCATCCCGCATGCATCGACCCGTGGCTCGTCAACGTATCCGGCACGTGCCCGCTCTGGTAAGTGTTGTTTTCCCCCCTGTCCTCTTATATGTCTGGGCTCAATAATGCTAACACGACTGCTACTACCCCTCAGCCGGTATGACTTGCGTCCTGGCAAGGGTCAAGAGTCTCAAGAGGAAACCAACACGGGGGACGGTAGCACACTGCCTCCGCCCCTGGTTCTCGAGGGCGCCGAGAACGATGTTCTCAACACCTCACATGGCAATCGTCTGTCCAGGATCTTCGACATCAACCGGCTGCGACAGGCGACAAGGGAAGAGCAGATGGAGGCGCTAAGGCGGATGCGGGCGGAAACGAGCGCAGCCGAGCGCCAGGAGGCGACAACAGCAGCAGCAGCAGAACCAACAGCAGCAGCACCAACAACGGCGGCAGATGACGACTCTCGAGGTCAGAGCGCAAGATTTGCAGCAAAGCTCAGAGACCGATTCCGCATCCGCACTCGCGCACAGGCCGGCGAGGATAACGGTAGCCAGGGGTGATTTTGCAAGAACCGCAACCACGTAGCAGAAAATTTCCCGGCAGGAGGAGAAGGGCGATGTTCGGGAGGTTCTGTCTGCCGCGTGCCGGCAACTTGCCGAAACGTGACTGGAACGTGGTTCCCACGGGGTGGTTTGGCGATCCCAATGTGTCAACGTGCCTATCCGACGACCTAAAGGACCTAAAGGCAAAGCGAAAAGAAAGGATTGGGCGGGCAGGTTCGGGGCATAAAGACCACGAGGGACAGGGAGGGAAGGTTCTTTAGGTTTTTTTTTGGCGTTGAGACAAGGCAGGCAAGGAAGGCGATGATCTGAGATTTTTGGATTGGACAATCTGCAATGCATGGCACGGCGTTCAGGAGGAATATACTGTACAGAAGGGGAGTGTTCGCGCTCGGCCGAGTTGGCGATCAAGAATCAACGGGTTGGTGGGTTGGTTGGGCCAGAAATTGACTTGAAAGCTGTACTGCACAGTGTACACATACGATACCTACCTTTGGGAATACCTATCCACACTTGCGCACAAGAAAGACGCCCGCCCGTACGAGAGTGGCCAAAACGGATGACTCGAGATCCAGATCGTGATCAAACCGCGGCGGGCAGTAAGCAACCGAGGCGCAGACAACCAAGACAATGCAACGTTCACCGTCATGGGGGTCATGGGGAGATGGGAAAGCAACAGAATCGGGTATCGAATTCGCGCAATGACGGTTGGGAGAAACATGCCCATCCATCCTTTGTGACGGCCCATGGGCCCTGCAGGGAACTGGCCGCGGCCAACAGGAACCCAGATGCCGAGCAGGTCACTCGAGTCAGGTCAACGAGTGCCAAGAAGAGTGCTCGAGCATATTTAGGCATTGCAGAGCAACACAAACTCGAGGGCACGTGCAGGTTGATGTGTAACAGCCAATGCCAGTGGCTGGGGCCTTTGGTTGTGATCGACGGGCTCTCCAGGCCTCCCAATCCGTCGGCAGCGGGCGCCCGTTGGTTGAGGAGGATCCTTTTGATTCTCGAAGAAGTCGAAGTTCCATTTGATCGTCGATGGCTTCGGGGGTGGGGGTTTTGGCGAAAAAGCGTGGCATGCGTGGCTGCGTGGCTGAACATGTCGGTTGGTTGACCTCCTTACTTGGGCCGGGATCTGTTGTAATGCCAGGCCGTCGAGTATGTACCGTAAAAAGAGGGTTTTATTTATCCCTAGGCGAGGAGCTTAAGCGATGCTTGACTTTTGCCTTTGATTGCGTCACTTTTGTATTTTGTTTCAGTGCCAGCCTTTGGCTAGTCCTGGGGCGGCTCTTCCACGACGCTCCGAGTCGGAGGTTCATAGTCGGTCATGACGTTAGGTAAGCTTTGAGGGGAAACGGGTGGGTTCCGAGATGTAGGTGAGAGGTAATTATGGAGGCTGGGAGGTTGAGACACGGGCAGAACGGGCTAGGGGGACATAGGAGGAAAGGGAAGAGGGGAAGGGGAGCATGTGCAACGGTGTAACGAAAAAAAAAAATCGGATGTTAAATATGTAAACGAATTTGGCGATGCCACGGCAGACCTGGTTGGGCACGTCATCCTCAGGATATCTCCGTGAAGATCTCCGGAGTGGTGGTGGGTTAGGCTGTCTTGCTGTGAAGATTACAGTATCCGTGCACGTGGATGGAAGCGAACCAGAAGAATGCTGAAGATTCCTTCGTGTTGCACACCTGCGCACTCGTATGTACTGTACAGCGTAGCCGAGAGCAAAGGTGACGGTGGTGATGGTGGTGACGGAGGTGATGAGGGTGTGGTCGGGTGCTGCTGCATGACGGGATCTTCACTCTGGCAAAAAGCATGCGGCTTCAAGGAGCTGTGAGAGGTCGAGTGCCGAGCGACACAGCGAGGGTTGGTGACATTGCTCGGAGCACCTCGAGACAGGCCATCTATTGGAGTTGCACCGGATGCAAGAGCAGCGAGACCTCCCCGACTCCTCCGTGCACCGTCAGCAAGCTTTTTTTTTCTTCAACGCATTGACGATCCTACAGGTTCCCCTTTGCTTGTGGTTCGCGTTAGTTCCAAGGCACCTCTTTTCGCTGTGCATGTGCATACATAGTTAGATGCTGACCAGCCATATCGGTGAGCTCAAGCTATCACTCGAGCTAGGAAAGAGAGAGAGGCAAGGAAGGGCTTGGCTCTTTTTCTCCCTTTCGAACCCTGGCTTGATGGATAGTAGATAAGCCGGCAGCTGCGAGGCGGGAAGATCTGGCTGGTGGGCAAGCCCAGCACAATAGTAAAGACGGGAACGGATCCCGTCCCAGTTTGGCTGTGGGCGAATCCAGCAAACCGTTGGGCTGAAGGTTTGGAGCCATTTGGTCAATGCGGAGAACAGCCAATCTGGATGGCAGGATTGATATACGTAGGGCGGCATCAAATGTCGCGCAGCGCTTTGGTTGGTCCGATGTGAGGTGACTTGCTGCTTCAGTTTTGCCAGAGTGTTGCGGAAATGACGGTGATGGTGACAGAATGCTGGGGAGGTGAGAGGGATCCAGGCACCCAGGGAGCCAGTGAGCCAGGGAGCACACAACGTGCACACAGCGTGCACAGGTAAGCGATGTTTTGGAGGGTGCGGGATGGGCAGGAACACATGGCAGTGAGAAAATCAGGGTCCGATGACACCATCAAACTCGACAGCCCGGCGCCTCACAGGCAGGAGCACTGAAGGTTGACGAGGAAAACGTCTGGTCCTTTGTTTGAAGACACAATCCGATGCCGGTAGTCGCAACACGGGTAAGTACTGGACGTATCAGGCTAGAACTTCATGGTTCCCTAACTCTCGGGTCGAGTCTTTCTTTCCCACCGACCGACGGGTGTGAACAGCGGCCGTGGGTCGTGTCCACAGAAATAACCAGCCGAAGGAGCGGGGTTGCTCTTATCTCGATCCCGTGTAACTAAGGAGTCGAGATCTGCTTTGTGTAGCTGGTCGACATCCGTCCGTCGTATGGAGGGAGAGGCACTTGGACATATTGGAGGCTATAGAAGGCGGGTGCTATTGAGATAGTTGAGTGCTTGGGAGGCGGCAAGCTCCGCGTATTTGCAGATTGCTCTGTCGCCGCAACAAGCCACGATTTGCCATCACGGCGGGACTTGAGTCACGATGTCTCGCCCGCAGGTGAAGGGATCCGGAGGATGGAGCCGAGCTGGGTCTGGAGGCAGGGTCAGAGGGTATAATCCCCCGCCTGGGAGGTAAGGGTTCACTGAGAGAGGGATAAAGAGGGGTGTTGAGACATACGGCACGAGAAGCAGGATTGGTGGTGGAAGGGCGGGAAATCATTTGAGAGATGAGAAAAATAAAAATAAAAATAAAGGTTGCTCAACACTGCCTTGACGAATTACATGTGATTGGCTGGCAACGCACCTTCCCTCGCAGCTAAGCTTTAGGAGATCGTGGCTTGCCGGGTTAATGTAGGCAGTTGGGGCTGCCGAGAGAAGTGGGGAGATCCCTCCAACTGCAAGTACAAGCTCAGATCTTGGGGCGCCGAGACGTCGCCAAGCCAAACCTGGAACTGTCCAAGCACAACCTAGCACAACGGACTCGGCACTATCACGCTCGCACACACGCTTACGCTCACTCTCTCTCACATTCAGTCGAGAGCAAGCACTAATTACTGTAAAAACCCCATCTTCTTGACGCCCGCGATTTATCGGGGCGTTGCGATCGACGATACGGGGATACATTCCGCCCCGCCTGAACGTCTGTGAGCTCCCTGGTACTTTAGCTCCATCATGCTATCTCCGCCTCCGCCTCCACCATCCCTTCCTATGCTCCCCATCCCTCCATCTTATGGCGTCCAGCCTTGCGAGCGAACATGAGCGCTTTGGAGCTTACTACAGTACTCGCCGGTGATGCTGCTGCCACCGCTGGCTACTACCGCGAAAAGGGCCGTGTCCCGTTCCCTTGCGTCCGCGAGGACAGCAGCCATGCCGCACGGGAGGGGAAACGGGAGGGGAAGCGGGAGGGAAAACTTGCGGGATGATATCGAGGGCTCTCCCTCCCTCACGATGGGAAGAGGCGGCCAAGGCTGAGGACGAATGACAGAGAGAGCAACGAGGGGGAAAGGAAGCATGAAAACTAAGGAACGTGATGGCGGCACCTCGAAGGCCATGTACCTCCTCCCGGCCAAAACCCACAAGCGCCCTCGACGAACGACGAACGACGAAACTCCAGTACCGTGGTCTTGGGAGCTTCACGTTCAGGCCCAGGAACAGGCACGCGCGTCTCTACAACCTTGAGAGGTGTTCGTCCCTTGCTCTCGCTTGGCGGGCTTGAATGGCTGAGAAATCCCCCCTTCCTTTGCCTTCTCCGTCGTTCATCTTGCTTCACCTTCAGCCTAACGACTTGGCATGGATCAACTTTGCCGTGAACCAACAAACCCCAAGATGGCCGCCGTGTTTCCCCTCCAGCCTGCCAGCCAGCCTGCCAGCTCAGCCATGCACTAAATCTCCAACGCCCGAGCCGAACTCTATCAGGGACGGACCACTCTTCCACGACAGCCGCCATGTCATTACAGCTACGTACCCTCACCGTCCCCTCGACCCAATTCCAACCCGGAACAAAACTCCATCGGTCCATGGGTGGCACCCTCCAGCCCGTCCACCGATGAACTAGCTCGCCCACTTTTCATCACTGGCCCAGGATATGCCCACGCGCCACTCCAACCTTATTATTCACCTTTGACCCCTCCAACGGATCACTACGGTACAGTACCAGCTCTGCCAGTCAAGCAAGCCAAGTCCTTCTTCGCTCGTGCCTTGGTTCATCAGTTCGAGTTTACTCTAGGATCTCCTTGCTCCGTTTCTCCATCTCACACTACGCCCCGTTCCCGCTCTGTCTTTTCTTGGTATTCTTGGCTACCGTCAGTGCTGGCTTAGTCCAAATCATACCCCGTCCGAGTACAGTACGTTCACAGTCAGACAGACAGTCAGAGCCAGTCTTGAGCTGAGCTACCTACGTAGCTATACAACCTTGGCCAAAGACCACGAGTCGCCCTCCAGCATAACTCTTACATACGCCCTTCTCCCACACACTCGGAGATATTTCTTGCTCTTGGCCCTTTTTATTAGTCGCCACCTTTCATACCTTGACCTTCAGTTACTTCTTTGCCCCCGTTCCCATCCATCCCCCCTGCCTTCTGAACGTCTCCCCTTCCAATTTATTGCTCTTTTCTCCGAATCTTCTGCTGCCACGAGTCCGGGTTGTTCTTCTCGGCCGGGTCCCTCATCACCCTCTTCGTCTCCCCGTTATCAGTACTGGACCTGCCCGTCCCATGTGGTAACACGGGTCGATCCCCTTTGTCGAGTATCACTTGCTGGACTTGGACTTCCAAAACCTCACCATTCAAACACCATCCGCGATGGCTCCCGCTTCGGCCTTAGAGTATCGGGAGACGCCTGAGAACCATGTCCCAAAGAAGATCCCCGTCGGCGGTGATCTAATGGCGGTTATCGTCACCCTCGCCGCCATCACCGTCCTGTCTGCCTTTCTCTGTCGGTCCTCCCCTTGACAACCTTGCCCGAGTTGGTTATATCTAACGCAGCAACCAACAGCTCAGAGAATCCTTGCCGTCAAGTCATGGAGGAGGTTGCCCTTTGTCGTGTGGAGTAAGTTATTATTTCAGTCTCTTGTGAGAAATGCTGGGTTGAGTGAGACCATGGAATGTGCTAACCGCCACGGGAACAACAGTTGTCTTTGCAATCTATGTCGACTCTTACTTTTTTGTATTTGTCACAGCCATTCTTCAGCAAGTCTTTGGCGTCAACACCAGCTTTCACATCTGCCACGGTGCGATCTTGCTGTGTCTGGTATGCTATGTAACAACCAAGATTGTAAGTTGAACCTGTCTGTCGAGGAACTTTGACGCCTCAGTCACCCGTTCGCTAACCTCTCATCCCAATTAGTTCATCTACGTCTTCCTCGTCGAGAAAGCGGTGAGTGGCTATTCCCATTGATGCAAGTTCGTTGGCATCAGCGTCTAACAAGCAGCCAGTACATCATTCGAAGCACAGCTGTACGGAGGATGAAGTCGAAGCTCTACCTGTTCAACATGTTTGGCATGCTCGGCTGCTACACAGTTGTAGTCATCCTCAATTTCATCTTGTATGCGTCCCTCTGAACAACGTGAGTTCCCCAAAGCTGATCAATATCATCTTTAGCCGCATCGCGAGGATCGAAAACGGACAGTGCGTCATCGGCATGCAACCCATCTCCATGATTCCTCTCATCTCCTTCGACGCTGTAGTCAATGTGTATCTCACCATCCTCTTCCTCATCCCTCTCAAGAGTATGAAAAGCCTCGAAAGGACACCCCTATCTGAAAGGCAACGTCATAGTAACAGACCCTCTAGACCTCTACTCGTTCAAGAACCTGCCCAGGACTCATGCCAACGCTCGCCTCCGCATGGTTGCCTTTCGAACTTTTGTGGGAGCATGCTGCACGTTGTTGAGCAGTATTGTGTACGGAATCTTGCTAACACCTCCTGGCCAAATAATCCACTGACAGCACGGTGACAGAAACCTGACCGTTTTGATGGTCCTTAACGGCGAGCCCGGCTGGGTGTGCCTAATGTGTTGCAATATCGACAGTGCGTTTTCTCGTCCATCCTCGAGTCTCTCATCTTTTCTAACACAGCCCCCAGTCCTCTTCTCCGCCATCGTCATCCAATGGGTCACCTCCCGTGACAGCGCCGGCTCCGCAAGCCAACCCACCTCGGCTGTTGCGATGGAGGGCAGCCGCAACGCCGGGCACCGCCCATCGATGATGATCCATCCACTCAACCCCTTGCGCACTCCGAACTCGCCGCACGGCACGGATGCCGAGGTCTCCCTCGTCGCCTCCGTCTCCGCCACCGCTCGATCATCCTCCGATGACAGTCCTGGTATGGACCTGACCAAGGTGAGCACAGGGCCCAACGGCGGCGTCGTCGTGACCACCACCATCCACCGCCAGAGCAGGCCGACGAGCGGCTTCGGACTCGACGTGCAAAGCGGCAATGGAGCCGCCGGAGGAAGGAAGGACGACGACGAAATAATATACGGATACCCACCCCGACCATCCAACTTCACCGTCAACCATGTCGAGATCGCCGAGCCTCCCCGAACACACATCACCGCCGGCACTAAACGTACAAAATCCCAACCCGACTCTTGATCCGAATTCACCAGTGGGAAAGGGGGGCCGAGGGGCGGGGATAATAGCGC
>JABFEP010000184.1:0-11780 GCA_013618265.1 Fusarium albidum
TCGCTGGTTTGTTACAGATCGCTGACTCTGCAGACCGATCCTGGAGAGACCCCAGCTTGGGCCTCACTGCCTCTCAACAGCAGGCATCCCCTCGGAATAAATCCTTGCAGACGATTCAGATTAAGACTCCGCAGGCAGAATGTTTCCACAGAGTGGCATGGAGACGACGAATCTTAGCTTGCCCTCTGCTCGCTCGCATCGACCATATCTCCCTTCCTGCTCTCCACAGGGGCCTCTGTTGATCTCGCACCCGCATCTGCTGATGCACGGATCGACACGATCAATTCTTTTCGCTTATGGCGGCCCCAAATGGAAAATCCTGTCCAGAAAATTCATGGAGATAGATATTCTCGCTGGTCGCGTGCGCTCAGCTCTCAGGTTCTGAAACGTTCCTCTTCCATCCCTCAGCCACATTATGTCTTGTTCAACCTGCTGCGTAACCCGCTCCAGCTTCTAGAAACAGGTACCATGCATTAGTTCCCGTTGTCAGTTCGCCGTCCCGGTCCTGTCAATAATTATTGGATGTCAGTCATTTCTGATGGCGCCGTGTGCCGAGCGATCCTGGGGCGTGTTCAAGCGAACAACCCCTCCCCCCAAAGGCTGGCCTCGAAGGCGATGAAACATCGCCGGCTTGTTCGGTGGAGTGGATCTTTCAGATCGTCAAAACGATATTCTTTTGTCGATCGAGAGACCTTGAGTCCTTTGGGGCGTGATTGAGAGAGGCCGATGCCTCCCGGATCACATTCACCCACGAACTACAGCAGCAGATAACTGTCCAGGTATGATCCATCCCTACCTTGACCATATTGGCAGACTGTCTATTATACCCATCTGGAAAGTCGCCGGATTCTGGGCTCTGTCCTATCTCCATTGCTAGCGGCATTTTAGCCACAATACTGTTGGTTGTCCTCGGACCTGGAATCCTTCCTGTGCCCACAAGCCGGCCCCTCTGCTTCATGCCAACTTCGTCCAGAACCAACAGAGTCCCACTATCATGGCACCCAGCCAAGACATGCTTGTGTCTTGATCCTGAGCTATTTACAAGCCTCGGCCCATCTCATGGCCTTCTGAGCTAGCTGACAGCTCAGGGAAACCCACTCCAAGCCGTCATCCCGTCTCGATGGTCTAAAAGCCGTCTCCTCTCGCCGTGGCGTTATGTAAAAGGTCATAGATTCCGCGTTTGTTCCGACTATTCTTTCCTGCTAGGCTATCCAATACCGTGTCCTGCACTCCTCCGTGTCTCACGCAAACGCCATGTCTGCTGCACGGTTCCTTACATTGGCGGTGCTGACTAGCGCATCCTTTGCCCAGACAATTAGAGTCAACGGGAGGGAAATTTGTATGCACCATCTGTTGCTAAACCTTTAGTATTTTTGTTACGAACCTAACATACATTAGCTGCTGATCGGTCCATCATTGCCCCGGCCAGTGAGGTCGTCTCCAGGAGTTCCTCGAGCGCCAAAGCTCCGCTCTTCCTCGATGAATCCATCCAACTGACTGATGGTGTCCTGGCCAACCTGTCTTCCCTCGGGCTGTCTCACGTCGAGCTGTTCCATTTTGATAATGACAACGACGATACTCTTGAGAGGCGAGACCTCTTTGGCGAGTGCAAGACCGCCCCTGGAGATGATCTCTTCCCGAGCGATGACCTCTGGGCGGTGTTTTCCTATCTCCTCGGGGACGCCCTGGAGCAGGCTGTCCCGTACGCCTCGGTCTGCTACGAAAACAACGCCTGGGGGACCTATGACAAGGCCGAGTGCGACTACATCACGGCCAACTGGTACAACAACTCATACGTCCCCACCGAGGACCCGACTGCCGTCAATGCCATTCTGTTGCAGGGACAGACCTGCGTACCTCCGTCCATGTTCGCCGCTGGCAAGTCTTGCACTGTCGGCGGCTACCCTCTGTTCACTGTTGATGCCTCCAACATCGCCCACATCCAGCTTGCCGTCAACCTGGCGCGGAGCCTGAACCTGCGCCTCGTTATCAAGAACACGGGCCACGACTTTGGTGCCAAGTCGACCGGCTACGGTGCCTTGTCTATCTGGACACACAACCTCAAGTCCATTGAGGTCTACGAGGACTATGAGGAGGGCAGTTACAGGGGCCCTGCTGTCAAGGCCGGAGCGGGCGTTCAGGCCTATGAAGTCTACGAGGCTGCTTACCAGGCTGGCATCACCCTCATCGGTGGAGAGGGCCAGACCATCGGCGTCATGGGCGGCTTCATCCAGGGAGGTGGCCACGGCCCCCTTTCGGGCATCTACGGCATGGCCTCGGACTCTGTCCTCTCGTTCGAGGTGGTAACTGCCGATGGCCGCATCGTCACTGCCAGCGAGAGCTGTAACTGTGACCTCTTCTGGGCCATCCGCGGTGGAGGTGGTGGAACTTTCGGTGTCGTCACGTCTGCTGTCGTCAAGGCTCACCCCAGGCTCGACGCTGTCACCACCATGACCTTTGACTTTGCCTCCGGCACCGACAACATCACCGATGCCGTCTTCTGGAAGGGCGTCAAGGCCTTTTGGGACCGCTTCCCCGAGTACGCCAAGGACAACGCCAACTACGAGTACTTTCTCATCACCAAGACCGAGACGGGCAGTTTCAACTTCTCCATGCAGCCGTGGTTTGCCCCCAACTTCACCGTGGACAAGCTCAAGGAGCTGGTCGCCCCGCTGTTTTCCGACCTCGAGAAGCTCGGGATCAGCATTGACCCCGTGTACAAGGAGTATGACAACTTCTACCCAGCTTGGAAGACCTCGTTCCCCCTCGAGGGCTGGGGGTCCTCGACGATCCGCCAGGGGAGCCGGCTCTTTCCCGAGGAGAACTGGGCCAACGAGACTATCAGCGAACAGACGTTCGAGGTGGTCAAGAGTACCATCGAGGACCACGGCTGGTTCATCGCCTTCAATATCTTTGCGGGGACCGACGGCTACCCGGACTCGGCCGTCAACCCTGCCTGGCGGACGGCCCTTATGCACGGCATCGGCGCCGTCTTCTGGGACGACGCCGCCGACGAGGCCACAAAGAAGGCTTCGTCTGACAAGCTCACCACGGACTTTATCCAGCGGTGGCGGGACGTCACCCCCGGAGGCGGCGCGTACTGCTCCGAGAGCGACTACATCGAGCCCGACTTCGGGCGCTCGTTCTGGGGGAGCAACTACGAGAGGCTGCTCGAGATCAAGGAGAGGTGGGATCCTTACGACGTGTTTTACGCAACCAATGGCGTTGGGTCGGAGAGGTGGGAACTGCAGGACAAGATTTTTGGAAACCTGCCGAACCAGAATAGCAAGCTTTGCCGGGTCCAGTGAGCGTGGGGGTGTATAGATTTAGGGGGAGAGTTTATGGTTACCTTGCTCAGGGCAATTCTATCGCAGTCCCAAAGCCAAGCTCGATTTTGTGCATGGCTCCATTCATACCTTCCTGATGCCGGTAAGGCACGGTTGTGAAGATCACAAGGTGATATTGGGTTATGTGTGAAAGAAGAAGTTGAACATTTCAAAGGGTGGCCCGGCTGCCCGATCTAATGCCCGGGCCCGGCTAAACTACGGTCTAAGCTACCCCGTGACCAGGTCACGTGTATCCCTCAAGACCACATTTCATGCATCACTTATATATATACTTACGATCTTTTTAATCGGTGAGAGGTCTCTTTAGAAGTTATTGTAACAAGGGATTACAACTCCTGCCGCGGCCTTACCCGCGCTAACCCTATTCTCGCTAATTATTAGTATTACGCTCATTACTTTCTTATAGTATTAGCGCCGGCTATATTAATATTAGCTGCTCGGTAGAGGCTAATATAGCAGGTATAAAGGCGCTTTCTTTAGCCCGCGAGCTATACTTAGAGCGGTCTATAGTCTCAAGGTGCCTCCTTATATTGGTAATAGCCTTCGAGACTATAAGGGTATTTGCTTCAATTCTATTAGCTTAAATAGCTTTATATATATTAATCTAGGTCTCGAGGGCAGTCCTCTCGAGCGTAGCTAGGAAGTTAAAGAACTAGATATCTACTTTTTTTATATTAAGGTATCTAATTACGAGCAGCTCGTTATAAGTATTCTTTTAAAGTAGAATCTAGTTACTAATCTTTTTCTTTAACCTAAGCCGCTTCTTTATAGCTTTATCTATAACTTCCTTATATATAGTTGTCACGGTACTGACTCTCGCCGATGCTGACTAGTCACATGACCACACACGAACCCCACCACTAGCATATAGCTCCACCCGCCGAGGCCATCGTAGCTTGGCCCCCTCACGGCACAACAGAGATCTTCAGCATTATCCCACGTTGGCGCCGTGACAATAGTCTTAGCTAGGTTTCTTTGGTCGAGACGTATAATACCAACAGCGGTCTTTAGGTCGGCGTATTACTTGCTAAAGGATTTATTAGACTTATAATATTATTAAAGAAGGGGAAGGTCAATAGTCTCGCAAATATAGGTCTTGATAGTATTAAGCTTCGTTATAATATTATTATATATCTGATGCGCAATATCATGGTCTCGGGTGGCACGTGACCTTCTGTCGCGTGCAGGTGGGCCCGCAGTTTAGCCGGACCCGGGTATTAGGCCCGGGCCACGGACCCACCTCTTGAATGGATCAACCCTTCTTTGACATATCAACATAGCATCACATTGTGACGTGTTGTGTGTGCCAAAGGGGCATCAGATATGGCAGCAATTGCCGTTTACGGCCAGAGACCTCCACGAGACGACACAATCGATCTGCGACCGACCAATCAGCCCGGTTTGCACCAACAAGGGAACCCTGTTTCCATCCGCTTTCGCTTCCGCCCGCAAAGATCACCAAAGACCCGATCCTTGCAAGCCACCCTGTCTCACAGCAGCCTTCTGTGAAACTCGATTCCCTTCTCTCCTCAACTGCAGTTCCCGAGACCAGCAAATCTCGACTGCATTCGAATCCTCTTTTTCGCCTCTCACAGAGCTCAATTTGGGCTTGATAAACCCTTGTGGCTGCGCTTGAGGCAAGATGCCCAACATGGTGCAACCACCGCGCCCCGGATCAAGCGATCCTCAGCCTCCTGACACCGGACAAGGCCCCCCAGAGAATGGACCTCCGGAGGGCGGACCTTCCCTTTCGGACGACGGACACGATGAGCCTCGCGAGGACCGAAGAACTTCCTTTTATGACCCCCAACAGAAGGAAGAAGAAGAGCTGGAAGCCATCCATCGTCACAAGCTCCTGATCGGATGGGCAATTCGCTTTTGTGCACTCGTTGACGAACACGGCACAGAAGAAGTCCTCTCTACAATGACTACCTGGGACTACGATATCTGTCTTCTGCTCAGAATCAAGGTAGCCCGACACACGTACTACGACCCAGTGTGCCAAGACCTGATGAGTCGACCGCGAGCCAGCATATCTCATCTTCGACACATTGACTGGTGGCGCAAACTGGCTGAGCAGTTCTTTCAGACTCGGACGCGTGAGAGGCCATCGATCCGTCCTCTCATTGAGTCACGCAAGCCCAGGGAGTCCGACTCCCCAAGGCCTCCAGCTTCGCCAGCGCTCAGCGATGCCGGCACAGACGAACCTCCCGTTCGGGTGCGATTTGTGACGCCCGACTTTACACAACCTGATCCAAACCAGCCTTCTGGTCAACGTTCTGGTCTACGACCCCTGACCGCCTCCGAGGAACGCTTTCGAGCCTCTGAGGGAAGAAGGCGAGCCTCTATGCAATCCACGTACTCTGATCAGTATGATCGACGAGCCTCTTTCCTTGATCCTCATGACCGCCAGTCTTCGCGAGGAGTTACACCGTTGTCGCACGGGGCAGGAGCCACGTCTCAGACCGACCCGACCAAACGTATCAAGAAGGAGTCCCTTGGAGTCTTCCATCCGGACAGCAAAGAGGATGCCCTTGGCAAAGGACTCGTCACTACCAACAGTGGGAAGTCTACGTACACAGACGTTTATTTATTCTGCGACCACTTGAGGATTTTCAACCGGTTTGGGCCCCATTGCCTGGTGGACTACTATGTCGGTATGCTCGCCGGAAATGCCAATTCCTGGCTGATGTCTGAACTGGATTTCGACACTCGACAAGAGGTGCTTGCCTGCTCTATTGACGAGCTCTGCCAACACTTGATCAAGCGATTCAAGCGACCTGAAGCCAAGCTCACACGGGAGCTGCACCGCAACCCGTATGACATGTACCTTGTCCGCAAGAAGGCCCCTCTAGCCCAGTGGGCGCAGAGAAAGGCCAGCATCGCCAAGCAGATTGGTCATTCCAGCGACTACGCTATCCTTAAGACCATTTTCAATATGATCGACCCAGAGATCACCCGGTTCTTGCCTCATCCTGGCGAAGGTACCTCGCTGACAAGCTTCATCAAGCAGTGCGAAGATCGGCGCACCACCATCGAAAACCTTGCTTATTCCGACGCCCACTCTCGACGCGACGACGATCGACCTTACGACTGTGGCGGCCCCTCCTCACGGTCACGACGTGACGACAAGGGAAGGCGACGCGATCGAGACGACCGTCGAAGAAAAGACGATAGGCGGGATGGTCGGCGTGACGACCGGCGTGACGACCGTCGTGACGAGTGGCGCAAGGACAACTGGCGCAGCGACCGACGAGGCAAGGAGCGTGACGACCGACGAGGCAAGGATCGTGACGACCGACGAGGCAAGGATCGTGACGACCGACGAGGCAAGGATCGTGACGACCGACGAGGCAAGGATCGTGACGACCGACGAGGCAAGGATCGTGACGATCGCCCCTCACGGCGAGAGCATGAGAAGAAGTACCCAACATACGAGGACTCTGATCCCGACCGTGACCGCGACGAGTCTTCTGACGATGATGATTCCGCTTCTGTTGCTTTCATTGAGCCCCAAGAAGCGTATCTTGCGACCATGACGACAGACGAGATACCGTGTTTCAACAACGGCAATCCTCTTTTCGCGTGCGAACGATGTGAACGAGGTTTCCCCTCCGCTGCGGTACTTCAAGAACACATCGCCATCAAGACATGCATGCGACCTGGACAATTAGCGCAAGAATCGGCTGTGGCCACCCAGCCCAGCACATGTCAAATATGTCGCCAGTCCTTTCCTTCACGCAACGCCTTATTTCGGCATCTTCGAGTGAAATGTCAGCCGATGCCTGATCGACCTTCTCAGGATCGACGTTCTACCTCTGCTGAGCCTTCTACAACCATCGTAAATCAGGCCATCTCGCACAAAGCTGACACTCGTCCCTTGCACAAGCCGACTCCTCACACAATGGGCGACGATTTCACACACTTGCGTTTCCAGGCCAAGGCCACGCCGGACGGCCCCTCTGTGACCGTGTGTGCAGATACCAGCTGTGGACGACCTGTGATCTCTCGACTATGGCTGGAAACACTTGACCACAAGGTCGAGAGACGCGCGCCCGTGTACATCCGCGGAGTCAACGACAAGCAGGGCAAGCTGCACGACGAGTGGGCAACTTTCACCTTCTACGTCGATGGCACTCACGATGACGGCTCCGACGCTGGACAAGCCCAGTTCACCTGCGGGGCTTGGATCCAGGATGGTGCGTCATCGTCGTCGCCAGCGGCATTGCTCGGCAATGGATGGATGGTCCCATACGACGTCAACGTCATCAACACCGACAGTCGACTCCATTGTCGATCCCTCGAAGACTTCTATATTCCCTTCGAGGTCATGCAACTGCGCAAGAGGGTCACCCGACGCGTCGACGCTGTGAGGGCGATGACCATCCCAGCTGGAGAGACACGTCTGGTACCGGCCAAGTGGAAGGGAATTCCGACTGATCGCGCCTTTGCATTTTCTGGCACCGTTCCGAACGTCATGAATGCCCTCGTCGACCACAAGGCCCCTCCTGGCGTCGTCCTCGTCAACAACACGACGGAATCGATCAAGGTCCATCGAGGCCAGAAGCTCGGCAACCTCGGCGAATGCGACGAGGAAGAAACCTATTACACGAGCTCCTGGAAATCGGCCTTGGCAGCCCTGGCTCTCAGCGCCGCCGTCCCAGGCGCGGCCGCTGCGACGACGCCGACGACGAGCAACGCCGTAGCTGCTCTTTCCGCGACCATGGAGCTGACGCCCGAAATCGACGCTGTCGCCTCCGGGGACGTCGTCCCTGAGATGACTGGACCGGTCCTGGCAGCTGTCCCGACAGGCCCAGATCGCGAGCCTGTTGACACGCTGAGCGACGCCGTGTTCGCCGATATCATGAACACTCAACGGCCATGGAAGGAGCGGAAGAAAGACAAGCGCAATATTGCAGCTGCCTTCCTGACTGATGAGCAAAATCCCCCGAAGCCTGAACCCGATCCTCAGCATGACACCGACTTGCCCCCATCTACGGTCAACACTCCTGATGTCCCCTACCGCACGCATGTGCAGCGCACGCCCGACCTTCCCGAGAACGTGACTTCGGACGGTATACACGTTTACGCCGCGGACAAAGCGTTCGCTGGGCAGGTTGATCACCTGATCAAAGAGTACGCCAGCTTGTGGGTGGACTCTGGTCTGATAGACGTACCACCCGGCGAGGAAATGACTGTGCTACTTATCGATAATTGGCATGAGCACAGAGTTGCCCAACGACCGTACGCTTGTGGGCTCAAGGATCAGCGCTTCATCGATGAGAAATTTGATGACCTCTATCGCAAGAAAAGACTGGAATAGGTCAAGGGACCGACACCTTTCGCGGCCCCTGTCTTTGTGGTGTGGAAGACTGTTGACGGTACCCCCAAGGGACGCGTTGTTGTCGACCTCAGAGCCTTGAACAAGGTCACCGTCCCTGACAGCTATCCCTTACCTCGACAAGAACACATCATACAGGCCTTGCGAGGAGCGACGCATATATCGGCCATAGATGCGTCAGCTTTCTTCTTCCAATTCGGAGTCACCCTCGAGCACCGAGACCGCTTCACAATGACCAGTCATCGTGGCCTCGAGCGTTCGACTGTGGCCCCTATGGGCTTTCGCAATTCCCCGTCGTATGTGCAGAGGTACATGGACAGGCTTTTACGTCCGTACAAGTCCTTCTGCCGTGCCTTCATCGACGACATTATCATTTTTTCAAAGTCCGCCGATGAGCATGTTCGACACCTGAAGACTCTGTTTCGCCTCTTCGTGAGCAAGAACCTGTCCATTCCCCCCGCGAAGAGCTGGATCGGCCATCCCAGTGCCCAGGTGCTTGGATTCCGTGTCGACGCCTTCGGTCTCACGACGACAGCCGAGCGTATCGAAGCCTATGCCAAGCTCGACTTTCCACACAAGCTCGACGCCTTGGAAAGGTATATCGGCGCCACGGGCTATATACGGCACCTGATTCCCTATTATGCTCAATTGATTGAGCCTCTTCAGAAGCGGAAGGTTGCCCTGCTGGCCGATGGCCGCACCGAGGCCAAGGTCGTCGTCGGCAACAAGAGCAAGAGGCGCGCCTACACCAGAAGCACCGCCTATGAACCCACAACGGAGGAAAAGCTCGCCTTCGAGGCCATCCAGGCCGTAATCGCCACTGGGAGGATGCTTTCGCACCTCGACCCTCGGCGACGCCTGTTTCTGCAGGTCGATGGTAGCCTTGAGCGTGGATTTGGCGCAGTGCTTTACCATGTGAAGGACGGATACACTTGGAAGGAGGGAACGCTCATTCCCGCCAACGTTGTGGCCCCGGTCTCTTTCGTCAGTCGTGAGCTTTCCAACGCAGAGCTGGGCTACGGCCCCACGGAGCTCGAGGTGGCCTGCATCGTCTGGGCCATGAAGAGGCTGAAAGCCCTCGTCGTCTTTTCAGAGGGCTCGCTCACTGTGTTCACGGACCACGCAGCCACGAAAGGCATCATTGAGAAAACGACGCTGGAGACATACAGTACCGACCGGGCCAACAAGAGGCTGATCAACGCCTCTATCTATTTGTCCGAATTCGACCTTCGTGTCTACCATATTCCTGGCAGGAAGAACTTCGTCCCCGATGCCTTGAGTCGACTCAAGGCACCCGAAACAGACCCAAATCTCGAGCGTCGCCGTCCCGACTACACCGCACTCGACGACGTCCTGGTCGGCATCGAGACGCTGATGGCCGACGACGTCAAAGTCCTTTTTCAACAAGGATATATTGACGACAAGAAGTATGACCCGATCTTGAAGATGATCCTCAACGTCGAAGACACAGACACGATTGCTGTCGACCGTCTGCAAGGTGAGGACGCCGTGAATTCTTCAAAGCGCGGGGTGCCATTCCTGTTGAGGGACGGACTTCTATATCATGACGGAGTCGAGGGAACGCTGTGACTGTGTGTGCCACACGACATGGCCGGAGAGGTTATCAAGATGGCACACGACGACCAGCACCACTTCGGCGAGAAGAGAATGGCTCGAGAGCTGTCCGGACTGTCCATCAACAACCTCACGACGAAGGTCAAGAAACACATTCGAGGATGCCGAACTTGCTGTCTTGGACAGACTGATCAACAACAGCGAATCGGCAACTATCTCCCAATTCGACTCCCGACGCTGCCGATGCATACAATCGGCATTGATTTCATCGTCGAGCTGCCACCTGTGCCGTCCAAAGGCACACCGTGGGCCATCGAAGGTTTCGAGCAATTCGACCAGTTGTTGACCGTGACGTGTGCCGCCAGCAAGCGGAACCTGTTGATTCCAGGCTTCTCGAAGTACACAGCAAAAGAATGGGCAACGGCCCTCGGCAGGCAGCTCATGCTTGCCGACTGGGGCATGCCTAAGGTCATCATGTCAGACAGAGACCGGAAGTTCACTTCACCCTTCTGGAAACAGTTGTGGAAGGAATTTGGCATGAGACTGGCGATGACCACAGCGTATCACCCTGCCGCCGACGGTCTGTCGGAGCGACGAAACCAGACAGTCGAAATCGCCCTTCGATTTCATTATATCGAGAACCCACATGCCAACTGGACGCACCTGCTTCCTAGCCTGCAATGGAACCTCAATGGCGCCTTGAATGCAGGCACGAAGACATCAGCCCATGAGTTCATTTATGGGTTCAAGCCTCACGGACCCTTGGAAGCCTTGCTGCTAGTCGAGGAAGTCGGAGACCTTCCTTTCCTCCGAGAAGCCATTCGGAAGGAAGCTCAACTTGCCATGGATTTCGCGGCAATGAAGGGCAAGCGTCAGTACGATCAGAAACACCGGCCCATCACTCTCAAGGTCGGCGACAAGGTATATCTACGGCTTCACGATGGGTATCATCTTCCTGGAAACCCGTCCCGGAAATGGTCACAGCAGAGAACCGGTCCTTTCACAATCATCCAAATGGGCGGCGACTTAGCCTGCAAGTTAGACCTACCAGACAAATGGAAGATTCACCCCGTCGTCTCTGTGCGACACCTTCAACCAGCTCACGCAGACGACTTCAGCGAGCCAGAACCCGGCCCAGTCGCGGAGGACCCCGACGGAGGAGAGAGATTCGACGTGGAGTTTATCGTTCGACGAGAAGTCCGCCGCCGTGGACGCTCCACCAAGCCTTTTGAGGGATTTATTGTCCGATGGAAAGGCTGGGGACCAGAACATGACCAGTGGGTGAAAACAGAAGACTTGGACGACGACTTGATCGAGAAGTTCCGGATGGATCACCCTGAACAGTTCGAAGGCGACGGACCGCGACGAAGTCGTCGCAACAAGAAGAAAGACTGACTGATTGACTGATCAAACGGTACCTGAGCGTGAAGGCATCCATGCGGGGAATTTCATGTATATGCCACTGAGGGCAGTGGTAGTTCTTTTGGTGCCGGGGACTATGATGCGCAATATCATGG
>JABFEP010000185.1:0-20188 GCA_013618265.1 Fusarium albidum
GCTGTATTGCTTGTAGACTGGTGATGGAGTTGTCTTGCTTGTGCTGTCTGTGGTGTATGTGATGATGATCTTTGGACAGAGTCCAGGATGCGTTTTTATCCCTCTACCCCTCGCTTGATATATCCATCTGGTTCTATTCCATGTGAGGTAAAAGGTTGTTGGACACTCTGAGGGGAAGCTGACATCAGGGTCTAGAACATCTGGACCTGGCCCCAACAGGTGTTGTACTGGCAGTCTGGAGTAGTCGACGGGCATGCAAGGTGACTCGTGACCGATTCAACTCTTCTTCTACGTTACCATACTTTGCGAGATATAGTTGGATGTCTAGAGACAAGAGTACCTAAGCAAGGGTCAGCCCTGCCCTCGGTTCAGCTCCCGAGAAGGAATAAAGAATGAATCCTCCATCTCGTCTCTATCCATGCTGATTGGCAGTCTCATTTCCCAGGGCATCAGCATGTCACCGCTGCAGGGCATGAAATACGCGCCATGCCACGATGGCGGCTGACGGGCGTCGTCCAGAAGAAGAAAGCGGAAATTGTCATTTCCCAAATGAAACCGAACTAACAGATTGAGAGCGGAGCTCAATGGGTGTTGATAAAGTGCATCGCCCAGAAGAAATCCTTCAAGTCTTTGTCTCCCCAATTCATCACCACCAGCATGCACAGCCTCCTCCGCCTCGGCCTCTTCTTCCTCGCTGCTGCGGCACACGCTGCCCAGGCCGAGACCCTCTTCCGGCGGCCACCGGGCCCCGGCCCGAACCGGGACTACCGCGACAACCCCGTGTACGAGCTCGGCGGCGAGGTCGAGGTGATGTGGGACAAGGACTTTGGCGAAGCGAGCATCGTCGTGTGGCAGCAGGACGTGGATGGGGTGTTTGGCGACGAGTCGTTTTGGGCACAGGTTGTGGGTGAGTTGTCCCTCCTTGCTCTCTGATGACCCATACTCACTCGTCAGAAAAAACAAAGTCTACGAGGTACACGTGGAAGGTCGGCTATGACGGATTCTCCGCCGACCACGACCCGGGTCTCAGCAACGTCTACTTTTTCATGATGTCCGACGCGGCGGGGCTGGAGGCGCCGGTCACGTCTCACTACTTTAACATTAGCGAGCCCTTGACGACGTCCGCTTCGGCGACTGCAACGACGGCAGCTGCCACCCAGACGACAAGCAAAGCGACGACCACATCAGACGTTGAGGAGGACAGCATCAGCAGCATGTCCATTGGCGCCGTCGCCGGCATCGCAGTCGGGGCGACCATGGGCGGACTTTTGGTGCTCGGCGCGCTGGGATTCATCCTCTGGAGGCTACTCCTGCGACGAGGTGTCTCGGCCGGTGTGCCTGGGTCGCCGGATTCAGACAAGGAGGCTGTAGTGAGCGTGTCGAGCACGCCGGTTGTTCCGCATCAGCAGCAGCAGCAGTATTTTGGGCATCAGTCGTATTATCAGCCGGTGGTGGTGCAGCAGGGGATTGGGGGGTTGCACGAGGCACCTGCCTGACTTGAGAGACTCGAATCAGTAGCCCCATTACCACGTGATCTACCCCGTGTCCAGTGCATTCCCTTGACCGAGACGGACAATGACGACAGCAAGCCTCACTTCGTCCCTCCCGCGCTTCATGACAGATATTGGCAGGGGTAGCTGTCAAAAACTCCCGGCAGGGATGACCAATCAGAGACGCCATCCCCTCCGGCTTGGGGCAAGGCTTGATCGGGCGTTCCCCGCTTTAACTATAATAAAATGCACCACGCAGCAGACACGGCACAAGGGCGGCACAAGGGACGGGACAAGGGACAGGGGCTGACAGAAGGGGGCAGTCAAGTCAGTCACACGTCCACCACAGTCCAGTCAGCCCCTCTCTGTCTCTCGACTATAGAAACATATAATATCCCTTGTTTCTTTAACATTACTTGTCCTGTTCAATCACCTCCATCGTCCCAACGCAGGTCCCTCATCCGCAGCCATGACAACCCGCTATCGCGTCGAGTGTAAGCACTGACCGTCTATTCCCCTCCAAACTCTCATGTTACACAGACAGCTCACCACTTCCAGATGCTCTCAAGACGCACCGAAGAGACCAATTCATCGGTATGCCCTCAGACAGGACGGACCGTCCCTTCCATCCCATGGTTGTCCTTGACGGCCCGCACCGCCATTCATGTCTCACCCTCACCCTCATCATCATCACCACCCGCTAACCTTTACAGAATGGGTCAAAGGCCTCCTCGCAGTCCCCTTCGTCCTCTACTCACAGCCCACGGGCGTCTTTGGCGATGGCCCTAGCGTCACCCAGATGGCCGAGGAGGCTCACCGCCGGTACGCAGAGATCATGCGTGACGTCGAGCTCATGATCGACGACCACAGTAAGAACAGCCATGTCTCTCTCTTGCTGCGCAGATGCCTGCCTAACACCCCTCAGTCGCCCGCCAGCTCAACGACACCATACTGCCCTCGAAGCTGAGGATGCTCGTCCCGACCGCGGGCCCCTTCTTCACCCGCCTGCCCCTCGAGGCCGCCTTCAAGTACCAGGACCGGAAGCGGTACATCTCGTCGCGGAGATTCGTCGCCCCGTCCTTCAACGACGTCCGCCAGATCCTCAACTCGGCCCAGGTCATGGCCGTCACCAACGGCGCCCTCCAGCTCGCCACCTTTGACGGCGACGTGACCCTGTACGACGACGGCTGCAGCCTCGAGCCCTCGAGTCCTGTGATTCCTCGTCTCCTCGGTAGGGCTTCCCCCCACAAGTGACATGTACTTAAAAACTTGGCCAACATGAGAGTATAGACCTCCTCCGCAAGAACATCAAGATCGGCATCGTCACGGCCGCAGGCTACACCACGGCCGACCGCTACTACGAGCGCCTCCACGGGCTCCTCGACGCCATCGCCGAGGCCGACGACCTGGACGCCGTCCAGAAGCAGAACATCATCATCATGGGCGGCGAGGCCAACTACCTGTTCGAGTTCTCGCCCTCGTCCCCCCACAGGCTGGCGCCCGTGCCGCGGGCCGAGTGGCTGACGCCCGAGATGGCCTCGTGGTCCGAGCGGGACATTGCGAACCTGCTCGACGTCGCCGAGTCGGCCCTCCGCGACTGCGTAAAGACCATGAACCTCCCCGCGCTGATAGTCCGCAAGGACCGCGCCGTCGGCATCATCTCAAAGACCCCCGAGACCCGCATCGCCCGCGAGAGCCTCGAGGAGACCGTCCTCGTCGCCCAGCGCATCCTCGAGCTCAGCAGCCTAGGGTCCGCAGAGGACCGCCCGGCCGCCAGGCCCCCTCGTCAGGGTAGTATTAGTATTAGTAGCAATAACATCAACAACACTTTGTCCGAGCAGCCGCCCTCGGCAGCGAGCCAGTCGAGGCGCGTGCCGTTCTGCGCCTTCAACGGCGGCCGCGACGTCTTTGTCGACATTGGCGACAAGAGCTGGGGTGTCACCGTGTGCCAGCAGTGGTTCGGCAGCAGGGACACGGCCGGGGCGGCCATCCGGGGCGAGAACACCCTGCACGTGGGCGACCAGTTCCTGAGCGCGGGGTCAAACGACTTCAAGGCCAGGAGCGTGGGCACGACGGCGTGGATCGCCAGCCCGGCCGAGACGGTCGAGCTGCTGGATGAGCTGGCCGATCTGATGCAGAAGAAGCTGTCCTGAGCATCTGCCCCTTTGTCCAAGGTCATTCGAGTCTTGGATTGTTGAGTCTTGGATTTTTAGGTCGAACCGCATTAGAAGAGTGTCACTCAAGGTTATCAATACAAATACCCAATAAATTGCTGCTGCTGGTCTCCTGATTCCATCAGCCAGCGAGGGCCCATGTGCATGTTTTTGACGGCTGGGATTCCGCTTACGAGTCATCAATCTTCAGCTTTTTTACGCAGAATGGTTTATAATAAGATATGGACGTCAATTATTGTAATCTGCTACAGAGTGACATTTGCAGAGTGCAAGTTGATGAACTGTCGAGCAACTTGCCCTTGGACGGCCACTGCTTTCAGGGGGCGATTGACGTGAACAAGGGATGCATGCTGGCGCTCCTTGCCAAGCACGGCCGCCAATGGGAATCAAGCCCACATTGGCTGAGGACCCGGTTGCTCAGCCGGTCAGGGGGTCGAACGTGCTTCTGAGACAGCGTACCCGATGAGGCATCTCTCAGCCGTGGTCTTTTTCACCCCTGGCCCTGCCGAGCGCCTTATACCGAGCGCCTCGTCTTGGGGCGCCTTCTCTTTGCAGTGCAGTCTTTGTTTGCAACAGCCCTCGGCCGTCCCCCCTTTCCCTTTCCGCAATCCTGGTGCTGCGGCGAGGTGGATTGGGAGCAGCCGTGGTCCGTTTCCGTCGGGCTGCCGTGCTGGTAGACGACGACGACGCCTTTTCACTACAGGACTGTTCCGTCTTGGAGTCATGTGATTATTTGTCTGCATCAGATGAATCATGGGAAGAGAGAACCGAGTGTCGGGTGTCATGTCTCGGCCGTTTCGGAGGCTGTTGGTCCTCGACTGCGACGGAGCAGCGGCTGCGCTTGGATTGACGCTGCGTTCCGGATCCTCGCTGATATTCAGGCTCTGACTATTCAAAGTCTGTTGTCCGCCAAGGTCATCTCCTCGGCCTCGGTCGCCTCTTGGTTGCGTTCTGCTCTCTTTAGACACCTCGGCGGGTCTCGCAGAGCGAGGAGGAACCTGGGGCTGGGAGCCAACAGCTGCGGCGGAAGACCCTCGGCCGGCCCGGGTCTCCACCGCCTGAGACGGCCTGGCACTTCTTCGGAGGGACCGCCGAGGAGCCTGTTCCGTGAGCTGGCGACTTGGCACCTCCCCCGTGCTTTCGCTGGGTCGCCTCCCTGCATCAGAGCCTCCGGTACCTCCAGGAGCTCGACTAGGTCTGCCATCGGCGCGACCGCTGGTGGTGGCCTCGGGAATCGGCGCCGGCCCGAAAATGTTGGCATGTTGTGGGCCGTGAGCCTGCTGTCCGTCGCCGGCGGCACCACTCAGCCGTCTGCCGGAGTCATCGGGATTGTCGGGAGCTTCCACCACCCCTTCCTCCTCCTCCTCGAATTCTTCTTCGTGGATCCACGTCCTTCCCGGCAGCTCATCCCATTCAGGGTTCCAGACCCCATCCTTGATCCGGTTGTCCTTGACACCCTGGTAGGCCATGGCATCGAGGTCCATGACGCTGCCGCCGGGTGCCCTGTGGTCCATCTCGTCTTTGATCCAGTCACGCTCCTTGGGTATCTGATGCAGGAACTCGTGGTAGGGGCGAGATGCCTCGGGATTGCGAACGGTGGGCCGCGGAATAGGGTACTGCGGAACCGGTCCCAGCGGTGTCTGGATGTACCTGATGGGCCGCCGACGAGGCCTCGTCGATCGTCTCGGCTGACCTACACCGAGCCCAAAGATGCCAGAGATGGGGCGTCGCTCCTGCTGCTCTGGCTCCGGCTCCGGCTCCGTGTCAGGTTCCTCGTGACCCCAACGAGCGCCCGGCCTGGACTCGGACGTGGTGGGGTTGTAGGCTCCAAAAAAGGGCCCATCCCCTTGATGCTCCCACTTCGCAGTCATCGGATGGCTGCCCCTGGGCCACGCCGGGCCCCATTCGTCCCCCCAGATGCCCTGCTCTACCCAACGGCCTCGTACATTGTTCTCCGAGTTGGCCTGGAGATCCAACGTGTCGTCCCACGGCAGCGTCTGCCGCCGACCGGACCGCTCCTCCGATATCTGATGTTCGAGCCGCTCGGGCTCGCGTCTGGCCTGGCTCTCGAACTGGTTCAGCGGCGTTGACTTGTAGCGAGCCAGCCTCCGTACTTCTCGCTGATACGACTCATCAACAACGGGAGGCCCGGGGGTCGGAGGCTGCATGGTTTCACCCGACTCCGGATACGGCGGAGGGGGGTCGTCATAGCGTTGACCTCTCTCGCGCGCAAGCTGTTGAGGGTCGTCTTGCAGTCACTGGAGCGCTTCAACGATCTGCGGCAGGGCGGGATTATTGAAGAAGAAGGCCATCTTTGCGATAATGATGAGGCATACCAAGCTGGAAAATGGAGTTGGTAAAAAGGGCAGAACGGGGTTTTTTTATCAGAGCTGGCAGGGACGAAGGGGAGTCCTTTGTTCGCCAGGTTGGTTGGGCTCTCTGTCGCACCTAGCCTCCAAGCGCCGCCAGAAAGGAAGACGTCTCCTCCCTGAAGCTCCAAAAGGGGGTAAAATAGAGGCCGGTGGATATGAGTAGCCATCTCCCGAAGAATATCATGCACCTTTTTCTCACTCTCGATCCTTCATCTCAGCCTCGTGTGGAGGAGCGGGAGTTGTCGAGCAGTGTCGGGCACTTCAGGACGACATGCTGGCTGATCTCGACGACCTGGCCTCCGGAGCCTCATGTTCAGAAAGAAGGAGACACCGTTGTGAGAAAAGGGGTGGGGGGACAAGTCTCCCTGCAGATGGCCCGACGAACTCGACAAAGAAGCAAGCATTGTAGCTTCCGTACCTCGTCGTCACTGTGGTACAGTGAGGCCAGCCCAAGGATACTCTTCTCATCGACTGACTCGATAAACTGATGCCAGGATTTATTGCCCAGGTCTTGGACTAACACTGGTTGATTCACAGGTTGCCGGGCATGCCCATCAGCAACTCTCCCATACCAAACGCTATGTTGAGAACTAACCGCCGGATCTAGCACATACGACCATACCCATTGGAGAACACGGGATCCCGTCTGCTCTCCCCTAGTTAAGCCGGTGAGGGGCGGATTAGTAGTTGGGTCGGTGACGACCAGCGAATCCCCGCTGTTGTATGTTTTTTATCGTCACATGCTTTATTTTTTATTCGTTTTTTTCATGTCATCAATCAAGGCTGTGAAAATGGTGAGTTTTGGGAGGTCTTGGGTGGTGGTTAGTGTTGGTGCAAGAGTGAAAATTGGTGTCAGCTGGGACGGAGGAACAACAAGGGTTTCCCCGATCATTTGCCGTCTAATTCCCTACTCGTCCATGGGCGGATTGACAACATAATCCACCACCATATTCTTTTCGGCCTAATGGGCCCCGACATTCTTCAGCAGACCAGAACATTGATCGGTCCAGGATACGGCTCCATCACTCGAGATATGCGGTGTTTACGACGCTGAATACCCGGTATCACTGGTCAATGACAATCAACACGACAAAGATAACCATATCTGGCGTCTCTGCTCATCCCTGGTCGGCTATCTGACGCCAAGAACCGAGCCCTTTGCAGTCCAAAGTGCACAAGCAGGACCATCAACCTCGTCGGCGTCGTCGCCGACTGCCACGTCAACTACCTATGCCTCTCAGCATGTCCTCTCTGCACCCACCGCCGCAAGATGAATATGCCCTCTTGAAGAAGCGTGGTCCATAGCACCGGGGGCCGCATAGCCCAAGAGATGCTCACACTCCTACCGCGCCAAAGGGGAGGCTTCCTTGAGCCGCAAGACCTGGATGGAGCCGCCACCACCTCGAGGTCGGCAGCTAACTCGTCGAGCCCATCATCCCGGGGCTGGCCACCAGCGGTGACGGGTCGCTGCACAGTGTCTTTGGCGTTAGGAGAAGGCGGGGTGTTCATGGGAGTTCCCGGGGCCATGTAAATCCTGCTCGCCCAGCTTGTCGCGTGAACCCCCAGTAGGCTGATTTCGAACAGGCCGCCGAGCAGCTGGAGAACCATGTTGGCCAGCAACCGAAGAACCAGGCCACCGAGCAGCTGAACCATATCGACCAGGCGGTCCAGGCCAATTCAGCTGTTATAGGGTGAAGGACTCGGGCGGAGATGGAGCAACGCTTCCTGCCCTCTGAGCTTCATAGTCTACACTCGCCCTCATCCTCATTCTCTCCCCATCCCATCCCATCCTCACCCCATCCTCTGGGACGGCCTTATCGTCCAGTCTCCACTATCCGGCAGAAATTCAGAAGTTCCATGAAACCTCGTCCCCCCCCATCGCGCACCTCCAAATCCAAGCCGATGCTACGCCGCAGCTCTGTCGGGTAGAGAATCCTGATCTGGAGGCGGCTCACGTTCTCGGACTCATGGAGTATAGATCTGCATCGTTACCTCGAACCCCGCTCAGTCGGCACGAGTACCAGCGAATGGGAGATCCTCGAGCTTTCCTGAACCAGACGGGTCTTATCTGGGAATAGACGCCATCATCGCAGGAACCCCCCCCTCTCCTCTCCTACTACCCTCATCGCTAGACGATCGGCCGACTGGGGTGCATCGATAACGCATCATGAGCCAAGCATGTCCACCCGGCCGAGATAGACGGCTTCGATGTGACAGACGCCGGATCCCAGAGTGCCATAAAGGGGGGAGGAGGCCCAGCCAACCCCGATCATCAGGGTTCGAATCGCTTTCCCCTTCATCTAGCTTTTCTACAACTTAGAGAAGGATCTCCGCCATGGATAAGAAGATTGAGAAAGTTCCCAGCCCGGCGGCCTATGACGCCGAGGACCTCAAGGATGGCGAGGTCATGGACAACCGGGACGCTGCGCTGCAGTTCCTTAGCACCGCCCATGTCACGACCATGACTGCCGAGGACGAGAAGCGCCTGGTGAGGAAGATTGATCTCATGATTGTGCCTCTCATGTGTGAGTCTAGATGACTAAGGATATGGCCATTCTCGAGCATCGCGATTGACCCCTTATACTAGTCGGCTGCTACTTTTTGCAATATGTCGACAAGACTCTCAGTTAGTTTCCCTTTATGTCTTTTGCAGCATTCTCTGACAGTGCCACCAGTCAACTATGCCAACGTCATGGGGTTGCAGGAGGACACTGGCATCAGCGGGGATCAGTATTCGCAGGTCAGTCAGACGTCTTCTTGGTAAACCAGAACCACAAGAGCTCACCGAATGCCAGCTCGCGCTGGTCTTCTACATCAGCTACCTCGCCTTCGAGTTCCCGACGGGCTACCTCATGCAGCGGCTCCCCACGGCCAAGTACCTGGGGACGCAGGTGTGCGGATGGGGCCTGATGGTGGCGTGCACGGCGGCGGCCAACAACTGGGCCGGCCTCGTGTCGCTGCGGGTGCTGCTGGGGTGCTTCGAGGCGGTGGTGGCGCCGGCGCTGATGCTCCTGACGACCATGTGGTACAAGAAGTCGGAGCAGCCGCCGCGGGTCGGGCTCTGGTACGTGGGTACGGGGACCGGCAAGATGGTCGGGGCCCTCACGTCGTTCGGGTTCCAGCACTACGCGGGCGCGGCCTTCAAGTCGTGGCAGATCATGTTCCTCGTGTTCGGCGCGGTGACGGTGGCGGTGGGGATGCTCGTGCTGCTCTTCATGCCCGACAACCCCATGACGGCATCGAGGCTGTCGGAGCAGGAGAAGGTCTGGGCCATCGAGCGGCTGAGGAGCAACCTGACGGGTGTCGAGAACAAGCGCCTCAAGCCGCACCAGATCCGGGAGTGCTTCGCCGACCCGCAGACGTGGCTCCTCGTGCTCATCGTGCTCGCGTCAAACATCCCCAACGGCTTCATCAGCAGCTACCAGGCCACCGTCATCAAGAGCTTCGGCTTCACCTCCAAGCAGACGGCCCTGCTGTCCATCCCCTCGGGCGCCATCGCCTGCTTCGCCACCATCCTGGGCACCTGGTGCGCGGGCCGCTGGAACCTGCGCGGGCCCTTCATCATCGGTTGCCTCGCCATGGGCTTCGTCGGGAGCAGCCTCATGGCCTTCCTTCCCGAGCGGGGCTACACGGCGCCAAAGATGCTGGGCAACTACTGCTCAAACTTTATCGGCTCGTCCCTGCCCCTCATGTACTCGTATGCCGGAGCCAACTACGCCGGCCACACAAAGAAGGTCACCATGAATGCCATTGTTCTCATCTCTTTCTGTGAGCTGCCACTTGTCCCTCTCCCCGTCCTGTCAGTCCTAACTAAGCTACTCCAACAGGCATCGGCAACATCATCGGACCCCTCACGTTCCGCGCCAGGGACGCCCCGGCCTACATCCCCGCAAAGGTCACCATGGTCGTGGCCACGGCCTTCTCGGCCAGCCTGACCGCCCTCCTCATGCTCTACTACAGGCGGGAGAACGCGAGGCGCGACGCCAGGTTTTCTGGCGACCCCCACAGGGAGAACAGCGAGTTCTTTGACCTGACAGATCGGGAGAACCACGAGTTTAGGGTGAGTCGCCGGCTGGCGGACAAACAAGCAGAGACAAGACGTCGGCTGACACGGAAACATAGTATGTCTTGTAAGTGCTGTTGACTGGTCAGTATCTGTATTAAGACAGCGGTGATCCCTGGATTAAGCCCCTATAAGAGACGTCAATTAGAGAGATAGAGCTTTTTATCTTAATGCCTATCCTAATCCCTTTCCTAATTTCTATTGTAATTCTATCCTAAGTTCTATTTTAATTTATATCCTAACTTAGTCCTGACCCTTATCCTTATCCTTTTCTACTTCTTCCCAGGTATCCTTTAATAGTTAGTCTGCTGCCTCTCCCACCTCTTGCTACATGCATCTGTCATGGGTCATCTTGGATGGCCAAGCAATGAACAAACTAGAGGGAAGCGAGTAGACGCTGCCGATGCAATCGAAAAGCAAGTATAGCTGCAACTCACGGCCATTGAAATTTTAATGAATATAAATAGGAAAGAAGAAATCCCATTGGTCTCCCAACTTCCACCACCAAGAAGAAGATCGATTTGACACGCAGCTGGCTCACCTCGTAAACGAGCTGGCAGCTCCTTCCCTCTTCTTACTTCCATTCCCCCAGCCGTATTGTTGTCCGTGACTCGCTGTCCACCACATACCCATACATTTGACCTTTCTGGTGTCCCCGCCGCCTCAACCTCGACTTGGAGACAATCGCTCGACAACACACCATGCCAAAGTACATTTCCCCCGTGTATGGCCAGCCGGAGCTTTCGGGCAGCTGGCCAGAGATACAGGACACGGTATTCTCCATCCTGCAGCTCTTCCAAGCGACCCGTGATCGGTTGACGTCCATGGCCCTGCTCAGAATGGGATACCGGGAAGAACAGAGCGGAAACACCATCAACATCTACATCGCCGTCGACTACGGCTCCCCCGAGACCGAGTGGCAGCCCATCGTCGGTCTGATCGGCAAATACCTTGAATCACTCCCCTGGAAGCCGCTCTGTGTTTGCATTGAGCACAACGTGGTGCAGCTGTATCCATTCGATTTAGTTCCACCAACCAAGTCTCCCGAGGAGGAGAGAAGCAAGGGCGACGAGTTCAACCCCTTCCTCAAGGGGGAATACACAAGGGAGGCCAACTTGGGGGACAGCATCAGTGCCAACAGGTACATTACCCGCTCCGATGGGACCGCCATCAGCTCGCCGGTCGGCACCTTGGGGTGTTACGTCGAGATACGGAGGAGATCTCAGCCTGAGTGGACCACCTATGCCTTGACCAACTACCATGTTGTCCGCGCATGCTTCGACGGCTTTGCCTACGACCTCGAGAATGGGGATTCCAAAATCGCCGTGCCAGCCACAGGCACTGATCTGTCCCGCGTCGATTCCGAGGGTTTGTTTCCGACCATGCATCGGGGACTGAAGGTTCCCACCGTCGTTGAGAGCCCCGCGAGACGCAAGCATAACCACACCATCTGGCGATTGGGAGAGTCGGACTCCGCGCAGGATCAGCAAACAAAGAGCGCCAATGTCGCCTTTTTCGATCGGGGCGATCATGAACTTGGCAGCGTCTACATAGCGTCCGGCTTCCGACGCGGTAAAGAGGGCAAACAAATGGGCTGGGCGCTGATAGAGGTTCATGACGCAAGACAGGGCAAGAACATTCTGCCCGGGACTGAAGTTTGGAACACCACGTACGACGACCGATCGCTTCACCCAGACAGTGTCGCTCACGGGGCACTGCTCAAGGAACCATTCGGAGCCTCGCCGCTTCTTCACCAGAGAGCCTGGAAGGTCGGGTCCTCGACGGGGTTAACGGCAGGAGTGGTTTCCGAAGACAAAGCGAAGGCCAGTATAGTGGATGATGCGCACATGAGCCACCCGCCTCACAGCATAGAGAAGATGTTCATCGCCGATGAGCGGGTGAAGAGCGAGGAGAGGTTTTGTGACCATGGCGATTCTGGAGCAGTGGCATTTGGAGAGAATGGTGAGGCCATTGGGCTCATTTTTGGAGGATCGAGGCCGAGGAGGGTCGAGAAGTCAGTCCTATGGGTTTGTCACATCCATTCAAGATGTCTTTGACGACATCAAGGCATATTCTCACAACGGAGTCACGGACATTCGCATTGCTGAAGCCTGATGGAGAGGACTCGTAGTACTAAGCAGTAAGGCTATATTAAGTTAGCAGCCCTTAGGGCACAGGGAATATTAGGCAAGAAAGGTCGATGGAACTTGTAAATTCCTACCTAATGATCCGAGACCAGACGATGAGACCCTCTTTTAGGGGGGAGGACCATGCTACAACCTAGTAGTTAGCTCTGTCTCCCGTTACTAGTCTCTTCTTGGATTCCTAGGCGTAGCCCAGTCCTCGGCGCATATGCTACTAAGGATGAGGATGAGGATGAGGATAAGGATAAGCTCTATCTCTCTAATTAACGTCTCTAATAGGGGCCCAATCCAGGGGTCCCCGCCATCGCTGGATTAAACCATCTTGATACAGACAGCTTGTTTAAGAGATTCAGCTAAATTGGCCAAAGATGAGCCTCGAATGGACCTTGATATAGACACACACACACACACACACAATTATGCATCATGGCAACATCTGATAAGAAAGGCAGGTTATATTCAAACCATTTGACACCAATCAGATATTACCGCGCATCCGCTAGCACGGACCCGCAGCTCCCCCCAGCCCAGACTCGCGAGCCGGTCTCGTACCTGCCTGGCTAGGCCATGTCTGTGTTCCTCCTCCAGCTGGAGCTCATCGAATAAGATGTTGATATGGACCGGGCTGCATGGCCCGTCGACCGAGTACACCGTCCTCACCAGCTCGATTGTCACATCCTCCAAGCCGCGGCTGTCCGTGATGGCCTCAATGGAGGGCAGGAGAGAACCGCGCCACGCCTCCATCAGGTGCGGGCACCCGTCGTCGTCGTCCTTCAGGCGCACTTGGTCCGGGTAGCCCACCAGGCGGTCGCTGATCAGCTCGACCGAGAGGTCGACGTCCGGGTGGCCTCTGGCGGCAAAGTAGCCGTCGACGACCTCGGTCTTGAGCGACCTGTCCGAGCTCTCCTACGTCGTCTTGTCGTATATCCCGGCCCGGGGGCCGATTAACAGCGTGAGGGCCGCCGTCTCGGGCTCCCCGGGGATCTTGCGGTAGAGCAGATCGACGTCCATGTTGTAGAGCCCGTTGCGGGCCAGCACCTCCTGGGCCCTGTTGGTGAGGTCGCTGCGGCACTGCTCGACGATGCGAGGCAGTGGGTGGTGCCGTGTCTCGAGGGGAAGAGGTCGCAGAGGAGGCGCGCCCACGCGGTCCTCCTCGCTGGAGATGTTGTCGAGAGGGAGGCCCATGGTTTCTTGTGCTTGGGGCTTGGTTTTCGTCTTGGGGTATGGAGGGAGATGAATCTGAGGATTCAGACGCGAGAGATGGGTCAAGGTGTGTAAAGAAAGCTCGATGGGGGAGAATGAGACGCCCTTTTTATACCCCAAGGGCCGAGCACCTGTAAAGCTTGACGTCTGCGTAGGTTGACACTGTGGACCGATGAATGCGGCAGGGGCTCATTCTATTGCTGCTGCTGCTCCTCTTGCTAGTTGTTCTATAGATAGGTAGGTATGCAGTCACCAACTTTCCAGTCCTGTATGCAGTCACCAACCTTCTAATTCTGCACGCAGCCACTCTCAAAGATGCCAGTTAATTATTCTCGAGGACGTCGGTTGGCAGCGAAACTAGGGTACATGCCATCCAAGCCAACAGGCAAGCCGTGGCCTCCTCGAACCTCTTCCTAACCGTCGGCCAAACCACCCAGGCAGCCAGCCCCATGTCGGCTGTCGTTGCCTTTCACAGTTAAGCATCCATGATGCATGCAGCGGGCAGCCTCAATCGAAAATCTCATTCCAACCATCCATGAGTCGTGGGGTATCAACCAGCAAGTCCCCTCCCCATCCCGTGCCCTCGAGGCACTGCCGAACCCTCTGGGCCAGGCCGTAGAATTGGTCCTGCATTATATCGTCCGAGTCGATGCTGATTGTGACGACGAGTAGGTTGCGTGACGGGTCGGCCGAGAATCCCATCCTCATCAGGTCAATTTCCACCTCTTTCAAGTCAAAGACAGGGTCCTTCTCTACCATGGCTTTGATAGAGGGCAATAGGTGGTCGCCCCATTCCTTCTGTAGCTCGGGCAAAACCAACCCACTCAGGTTCTGGTCCATGTGGAAAGTCCCCACGTTGCACAGGTTCATCAGCTCGACGGAGAGATCCAGGTCCTGGTGGCCGTTGGCTCTAAAGTGTTGGTCGAAGAGGGCCTTGGCAGACCTGATAGCGTTCTCAAAGACGACTTTATTACTGGGAGGTGGGCTATCCGGGAGGATGAATAGCGTGAGGGTGGCGGTTTCGGGTCTGCCGGGGACCTGGCGGTAGACGAGGTCGACGGAGATCTCGTACAGCTCATTGCGGTTCAGAATCTCCTCGATCTTAGCGGTGAGTTCGTTGCGGCATTGACTGATAAAGAGAGGCAGCGGTTTGTGCACTGTCTCGAGGGGGAGGGGCCGGAGAGGAGCCGTGCCGAAGCGCACATCGTCGCTAGCGATGTCGACCATTGCTTGCTTCGAGGTCCTCGAGGCGGGTAACGTGCAGAGGGTTGCCCATGGTTTCTCGTAGATTTGGACTTGGGTTTTAGGTCCTTAGTCGGTAGGGAGATAAGTATTAAGGTGATGAAAGTGAGCCTCCGTCAAGACTGCTTGTGTGTGACGAGAAGGGAGAGTTTGTAGGGCATTATTGCTTCTCGGGATGCGACAGCTTTTTTAGAGCCCGGGCACCCTGCGAAGCTTTGCGCCTGCATGGACAGGGTGCGAGTTTGCAGGTTTTTAGTTTGCAAAGGTCATGCCCGCAGAGGTCCACGGGTTGTTTGTCGTTCGGTGAATAAGAGCCGCACTGCGGGGCTGATCAGTGAGTCACTCCCGATCGTGACAAATTCAACTCAGAAGTTTCCAAACCTAAATTGCGAGGTACGTAACATCAATATTTCACATCACGTCGTTTGTGCCCCCCCAAGGCTTTCCCTCAACTGGCATGACCTGAGGCGGCCAAACATCTAGGGCAAGTATCCCCAAGCAGAATGCGAACAACGATTGTCTGAGTAACGCGAGTTCGATCTGATCGATTTCAGGCCCAGCCCCCCAGCCCCGTGCATCACAGGAACAACACCTCTTGGTACCACGGTCAGTCAACCTTGAATAGTGGCCATTCGATTATCAAAATGTGCAATTGCTCAAAAGAGTGAGTGACTGCGAGCCTGGGGTGATGATGGGTTCACGAGTCATGACTGCGTCTGCAGTCTGACTTTGGAAAGGAGCGCCTCGACGAAACGGGATATCGTCAGCGCACCGCAAGAGAAGCCAAGAAAATGCCTTGCCCCGAACCCCATACACTGCCAAGTTACCCTCACCAGCTACGACTGCCGACTGTCGACTGCCACTCCCGACTACAGCGAAACGCAGCCGTCCTTGCTGTCCTCGATAAACAGCCCGGCGTAGATCAGACCCTCGTCCAGGCCGCTCTCCTGGAACCCCGAGTTGACCACGTCGTCTGTGCCCGTGGGCTTCTTCAGGATGCCCATCTGGTACTGCCCGCGGCCCGAGTTGTCGTTTGAGATGGGCTTTGTCGCCTCCCGGAGGGGCTTGGCCCCCTCGGAGTAGAAGGCCTGGATGGTGCTGCGGGGTGTCAGTCAAGAACCGTCAAGCTTGGACCACGGTAGGGGATCATACTTCTTGTCAAAGTCCAGGGTGACGGCAAAGTTCTGCCAGACGTTCTTGAGCATGGGCGTGGACCAGAGCTGCGTGTTGTTGCGGTCGAGGAGCTTCCACGTGTCCTCGGGGAGGTCCTGGCCGATGATGGTGCCGGTCTGGAAGTTGAACTGGTTGCTCGAGAAGTCGCCGGCCTCGTGCCAGACGTTCTAAGGGGTTAGCTTAGGTGCTGAACATGCTGTCCATGACAGGCGACGCACCAGGTACTCGTGGCTCAGGTTGAGGGGCCGCTTCTCGTCCTGGAGGATGCTAAAGTGCAGCGTCTTGACGCCCTCGGAGGCGGGGCTATTCTCGTTGTCGTCCTTGACGAACTGCAGACCGGCGCGCCTGAAGCCCTTCTGCTGCATAAAGATGCTCTCGTCGCCGATGGTCACCTCGAGGGGCACGGCCCGGACGGGGGCGTCGAAGCGCGACCGCGTGGTCGTCGTCTTGGGCAGCAGCAGGATGTCGGACCACGAGAGGTTGTTGCCCTTGACAAAGTCCGGGTTGAAGGGGTTGAAGCCGCCGCCGTTCTTCGTGTCAAAGTCGGCCACGCTGGCGTTGGGCGGGACGCGCCCGTCGAACACGATGGGGCACGACGTGACAGCGGCGCTGGCCTTGCACGACGAGTTGGAGCGTCGCCCGAGGGGGTTGGCAGAGGCCACCGTCGACGAGACGAGGGTGATGATGGCTGCGGCACGCATTTTGACAATAAAAACGATATACAAGACAGATGTATGTACAAACGAGAGACGAGAATGAGTGACAAGAAGAAGGAAAAAACACTAGCCAGTAGTGAGTGAACTGAACTGAAGAGGAACTGGATTCCGTCTGCCAACAGCACCGGCCGCCGTCTCATATAAGTCACTCTCGTCAGAGGTGTTCGTCCCCGGATCCTTCGGTAGTTGTCAGAACCCCGAAGCATGTTCAAGTTGCGTAATCAAGACACGGCATTTGGCAGGCCTATCCCGGAGTTGCCCTCCGGTCTTGTCTCTGCCATTGGAGGAAAATAGCCCGTCCCCGACCGGGTCTGCCGAATCAAGCCTGTTCCTGCGTTTCAGAAACGACCTTCTAGAATCTAGGAAACCTTAAAAACGTTGCATCCGCACTTTGGAACAATCGACAAGGTTTAATTAAGGAACCGGTTCCCGGGGCAGGCCAAGACGGCACGAGCCATCTATTTTAACGGTATCCATATACCATCCCACCTTGGCTGATCCAGAGTTGAATGGGGAACAAGAGCGTGCATGTTGGTTGCCTATACGGACAGTGCCTAGGAACAAGGGCCCAACCGGACTGCCTGGATAGTAGAACAGAAGGGGAATGGAACACGAGAGTTGGTATCCGTACTGCTGGAGACGGGTTTCAACTAGAGCACGACACAAACTTTAAACTGACTGCCATGACCATGACCCTTCTCGTCCTGCGGCCCGCAACGGCTGGCAGTCTGGCGGTGACTTGTTCCTGTGCCGCCAATGAGGTTCTTGACGGGCATCAACAACACGACTGCGAGCCGCGTACCGTCATGGAGCCCTCTATCAGCCAGTTCGACTGCCAATATTATCGAGGGCGTCCTGGTCCAGAGTTGCGACGGCTGCCTCTTGGAGTCCCTGTTGAATCGAGGACCGGCAGGCTTCTTTGCCACTGTTGCTTGCCACTCCGTAACTTCGGGGTTCCAGTCGCTGTAGAGTAAACAGACAGATCATACGCGCTCCGATGCGCGCGGCCCATGAGGGCCATGGTTACAGAGGCCGTGTTTGCACTGCTTTCGAGTTGAAGCTGAGCACAAGATATAGCCGGGGTCGGTTCCCTTTAGATACCTCAAGATGAGAATTGTTTATGAGAGAATATGATGCCCCTTTAGCTTTATTATATTCAAGCATTTCAGTTCGTTTTTTCCCCACATAATTGATCCATCTCTGTCACTTTCATAGTGTATGCTTTTGTACAGTGGCCCAATGACCTTACTTCACCGTTCTTTCCCAAGGAGCAGTGCCTAGACTCCCCTTACCCATCATCCCAACTGTTTGTACCTCAGGCCAATCATCTCCCCGACGGACGGGAAGGTGCCTTGGCGACGACTTCTTGCATGCCTTAACACCAGTTCTTGACAAGGCAACTGCACCCCGACAGATGTGTCGCAAGGTGAGGGAAGGAACCGACAGTTCAGGCCGACATGCCCACTCAGAATTCACAGGCGAGGCACTCAGAACCGTCGACATCCTCATGAACCTGTCCAAGCGAGGCGCGACCGCCCAAGTCGGGCGCTCACATCCCAGAGCATCCCAGCGCAGCACGAGCCCGATGCAGTTCCAAACTTGCAGTCTGGCGCCGAGCATCATCTGTATGCGCCGCACCCCTCGTCGTCTCGGCCCTTTACCATGGCTTGCGGGCGAGTCGGTCTCCAGGCAACGGGTCTCTTCAATCCCCCGCTCGTCGCCAGTCAGTCTACTCCGAAGCACGTCTCTTCTCCCCAAGGCGGGATCAAGTGATCATCCACTTTCCTCCCTTTCTCCACACTTCCCCTGAGTCTACGGAGCAGACGAGGTCGATCAATAATCTTGGTGGGAAGCGAGTTGTTCCAAGTACCTGCCATCCCGTCCAGCGCGAACTGGCTCGATTCAGCGTCGTTGTCTCTTGGCTGCACTCTCGGAAACCAGGCACCGAGGCACGCGCAGGTCAAACAAAGGGGCTCGATGGCGAAGCCAACGCAGACGGAGACTCCAGGTACGGCTAACAACGAGAAGCCACAGGCCAATCACAACGGCGAGACAGAGACGTCCATCGTCAGCCTCGTAAATCAATGTCAATAACAATGCCTCTGACGAAGCGTCGATGGGGATTCCGAGAAATGGTTGTCACACATACGCCTCTAGTGTCGGGAACGTTTCGAAGCATTATTATGCAGCACAAACAACAGCAAGGCTCCTAAGGGATTCATCAGGCACGCCTGACGGGCCTTTCACTTGGCATCTCGAACCCACGACTTCACCCCCCTTTCTTTGGTAGTTCCACCTCGCGGGCTGGAGACGAGAAAGCAGCGTTTCGGATCGGGCAAAGTCTACGGACATTTTGCGGTCGATGAATCACGGATCCTGATGGGAAAAGCATTCATTCAGGTTTTGGACGGCCCAACAATGGCAAACGTTCCATCGAGACGCTGGATCTTGGTTTGGGATCCCGGCTGGCGACACCCGTGTCCGGGCTTGTGATTCCCCGAACCAACTCCTCGAGGAACAGTCAAAAGACGCGCCCTGGCCGTTCGGTCGCCTGGCGTCAGGATTCTGACGCTTCACTAGAGGTGTGTGTATTCCTGCTCGGTTCTTCTTCTGACTTGGGAGCTAATATGGGAGCCGCCCGAATCTAGCATTCATACATATACTCGATCTTGACGCTACGAACGAGTACCGGGTACCCATCCAGTTCGGCGCCGGGGCTCTCCGGCGACTAGGGCCCACAACCTCCAGTCGTCACCCGGGCCCGGGTCCGGCCGTGAACAACTCGGTCGGCATCCTTCGACCCGACCCGGTTCCTTCAGGGCATTCCTTGGACATGCTAGCTAGCTAGGCTGAGCCCGTGCGCGTGGTCTAGCCCAAAGTCAGACGGCATGGCTATCCTTATCCTGCTGTGTTATTGTCCCCCTTTTTCCTTCAAGGTTTGACCAAAGCAGCTATCCACCGAGTGTCTGTCTACTGAACCTTTTTTATTATTCCCGCCACAGCCGCCATCTGATCTCGATAACCCATTCATCGTCCATCCTCTAATATTTTACTCCCACGCCCCCAGAGAAACATCTCCCGCAAGTACGGCATTCTTTTAGATTTCCCCACGCTTTCATGGTTTCATCCATCTTCCTTCCCCCAACACACAACAATCGCACAGAGCGACGATCCTCCCGGGACCTTGTCACGGGTCTGCCCCCAATGCTTCACCGAGGGCCGGATGGCTCTCCCCGTGACACAGGCCGTGCCCCCCCCCCACGGCGCCTCCCGCATCGACCCTGCTACGCGGGCACGAATCACCTCGAGGCTTGACCGAAAAGCCCGAATTTCATACTAACGAAGCAACATGACTGCCTCACTTCCCTTCTCGGCACGTTTTATCCGATTAGTTTCTTTGTCTAGGGCGGACCGGTGTGAAGGGACTTGCAGCCAACAGGAGGACAACAGCAGTAGGTGCTTGTAGGCTGTCGCCGGAGGCAGGGAACTGCGGCTAGTTTGTGAAAAAAAGCCTCACAATCCTCCCTCGATGGGATATGCGGCTCGGCACGTTCTATCCGTGGTCGCGCATGGGAAAGGGGGGGAGGGGGGTCGAGGCAAGGCTGCGTTTA
>JABFEP010000186.1:4820-24232 GCA_013618265.1 Fusarium albidum
GAAAGACTAAGAGACCGAAGAGGCTCTCCCCAACGACTGCCACAAGGCTCGAGGAACCGACACCTTTTCCTTTTCTTTTTATATTATTAATAGAGCTATATTACTATATAATACTTATTTACTTTAAGAATAATTAGCTAAGTTATATATATTCAAATAAATCTGGCTCTATTATACATTATTTTCTTTTTATTTTCTGTTATATTTATATTTCTATTTATTAGTTCCTTAAGAGTTATAGTAGCTATTAACCGAGGCTGCTACGGGCTCAGACTAAGCCCGGGCTAGGCGCGAAGCGGAACGGGATAATATTTATCAAGTCAACTATTTAGAGGGACTAAGAGGCTCCCTTAGAGCCTCCTTTGCCCCTCTCTAATTCCTATTCCTAAGCTCTAGTTATATTGGTTAATCGACCCATTAGAGCTACCTTATTATATTACTTTTCTATATATATATATAAAGTTATATTCACTTCAGTTATTGGTTTATATTTCCTAGCGTTTATTAGTAGCTATTCATCTAGTTATAAAGCAGCTATAAACCCGACCTAGGCATAGCTTAAACTTGCTATTATCCTTGCTGAGGTTTTACTAAGCCTAGTTATATAACTACGACCGGGGCTAAGAAGGGGTTAACAGAGGCCTCTATAAGCTCTCTTAGGCTTTCGTTCTTTCTTCTGTAGCTCTACAGATAATTAATTAATTAAAGCCAGTTACCTTATTATATGTTTACTTTCCTAGTCTAGCCTAGCTACGAGCCAAATATATATAAAGATATATTAATACTAATTATTATTATTTGGTCTTAATAATATAGATTAGTAAGGTAAAAGAAAGAGTTAACCTATATACTATATATATTTCTATCGAGGAAGACTTGATTATATTAGTAATATATAAAGCTATAAGTTAGCTCATAAATATAGCTACTTAATAATATACATAGTTGATCTTAGAGCGGGCTGGTTAGTAATTAGAGAATCTTGCATTATATAAGCCTTCGAGTAACTAAACTTAATAACATACTTAGATAATCCTATCTTTGACCCCTAAGCGCGTGCCTTATTATACATATACTACTAATGCAATAGTTATAAAGCTGTACCGCTAACTACTACTTTCTTTCAAAAACTAATTAATTAATTAATCAAGTATCTAAACCTTGTTTTAACTACTTAGTTACACCCGTGTAATAAATATATTACTAATATAGTAGCTACTTTATAATAGCTCTATTATATCTATTAATAATAAAGCAGTGATATAGCTTCACTATTATAACTATAAAGATAGTAAATAATAGAGCTTAGGTAGTTCTTTTAAGGGAAGAATAAGACCTAAGGCTTCTTATCATAATAAAAAAGGTAGGTATCTCCAAGGATCTCTTTATACTTAAGAGAGACCTAAGAAGAAAACAAACTCTTTTATCTTAACTTATTACTAGAGGAATATGACTACTATATAATTAAGTGCCTCGCTTAATAAAAGAAGTAGGCGATTATTAATAAAATATTAATATTTATAATAATAACTATTAATATTTATAATAATATATTATATGACTAGGGAAATTCTCTTTTATATTTTAAGATTCTTTTACTTTCTCCTTCTTTTATATATGCATCTGCATATAAAAAATAGGGCTAAGAAAATTAAAAATAAAATTTAAAAATTCTGATTAATTAAGGCTAAAAAGCACCTAAGTTATAAAATAAAGCTATTATTATATTAGTTATTGCCTTAATCTAATATTAAGTCTCGGGCGTAGACGATGCGCTGCCCCTCGCCCCCCGAGGCCGACCGCGGCTTCCCTGGCCGCGTTAGCTCATTATTCCTCTTCCCCCTATATTTTAGGCGTTTTTAATCCCCTAACAGATAGTTTCAGGGGCTGTGATACGCGAGGCTGGGCGCCTTGGGGTTCGACCTCTAATTGCGATATTATTTGCCGTGCGCTTAGATTCGTAGCCGTGTGTGCTTGGATTCGTAGCTGTATGCGCTTAGCTTTATAGCTGTGTGCGCTGCGAGCTTAGCTTCGCGGTTGGCGTTACGCGTTACGTATTACGCGTAGCGATAATATAATATTATAGTGTCATAGGCTAGCGATCCTGGGATTCCAGTCCTCTAATAAAATACTAGTAGGGTCTTTATCATATCCGTGCTATTAGATACTTATAGTATATTCTTTATATCCCGCGCCGGGCGAACCTTCCTTAATTCTACTATAGCTTTTACTATAGTAGCGGCCCGCTACTACTATATAGATATCAGGGGCGAATTCTTTAAGATATATATGCCCTAAAGATAAGTAGAGTAAGTACAAAGCTATTAAGTTTAGTAGTATCGTTTATAGCTTTAATAACTATTTATAAATATTATATCTCCTCTAAGCGCTAAAAGAGAGGCTAGGGGCTTCCTAATAGAAATATTAATAGTAAAATAGTAATAGTATATACCCAGCCCGTTTCTTAATAGACTGAGGTCAATAGGTGCCCTAACCTAGATAGCCTTAATAACGCAATAGCTAGCTATAGCTAAGCCTACTATGTTTAAAATAAACACGTGGCCCCTTAGCTAGATAGGGATAAAATCCCTGTGCCGAGCTAAGCTTCCTCCTAGTCACACTTCCTTCTTCTATTCTTTATTAAGTAAAGGAAAGAGGCTTCCTCCCTCTAATCTAGATAAAATCTAGATAAAGATCCTTACTAATAATAGCTGCTGTATTTAGAGCTACCCTTGTCCTAAACGACCACAGCTAAAAGGCTAACAACTATAATCACAACGCGCTCTATATCGAAAACGAGCTCGCACAAACTCTCGCCGACCTCTCGGCGAAGGACTGCAAGAAGTAGATCTAAAACATTATATCCTAGAGAGGGCTTAAAATCTATATGATCGATATATTAACCTTCTTAGACGAGAAGAGGATAGCCCTCGTAATCTTTAAATACGAAGCTCTGCTCCTTGCCTACTACCCGTTGGTTCAAGTGTGGGGCTGCGCCCCAAGGCGAGCCAACTTAGCTTGCTAAGTTGGCTCCAAAATTGCGCGACAGCCTCAAAACTGCGAAACACATAGAATTTACATAAAAATTTTAAGCTTTTATAGCAAAATCGTGAATATCTCGTTAATAAAGCATAATACTAAGAAACTGAAAATACTATTATAAAGCTTGAATTTTATAAAAAATTTTAATATTTATATGTAGAGTAAGTTACTTTATATAAGCTTATAAACTACGAGAACGGGTATTTTACTAAGAAATTATTTCTTTTTTTCCCACCTAAATCTCTTACTTTTTAAACTTATATTATAAGGTAATGGGCTAGTAAGAATCGTAAACAAAGATAGTTCCGTATTATTTGTGTAATAAAAATAATATAAGGCTTTTTTATTTTCTCTTATTTAACTATATAGTAATTTTGAAAGAATTTTTAAAAAGTCTTTATTATAGTGATTTTACTTGAAAAACGTGTCTCGCAGTTTTGAGGCTGTCTCGCAATTTTGGGTCCAACGTAGCTCGCTAAGTTGGTTCGCCTTGGAGTACAGCCCCACACTTGAACCTGAACCAACGGGTAATACCGTCTCGGCTATTAGTAATATAAGTAAATAGAGGAGGAAAAAGAATAAGTCGAGGGCCTTATAGAGAGGCTAGAGCTTAGCGATAGCTAAGCGATAGGTAAAGAGATCTTTATGAAGGCCTTAGGTAGAGCTAGCGATATAGGTTATCCTTACGGGGCCTGGTTTATAGTATTAGCGGTTTAGCTATAACTTATACACTACGCGAAAGAACTATAATATAACTGGGCTACTATCGAGGTCTTCTATAACTTTCTTCCTAGTCCTATATAGCTAGCCCTATTCAGTAAGTGAGGGGTTAGAAACTTCCTTATACCTGGGGTACTTAATTACTCTTAAAACACACGCCTTAGCTAGGTATCTTCCTTTACACCTGGTTCTAGCCCACTCTTTAATAGAATCGCCAATATTGCTATCAAATTAAGCTAAATTAAAGTTATCACGACCGTTAAATTAAAGCTATCGCGACGCTAGATTAAGAAAGCAGTAAGGGGTTTTAATAAGCTTTACTAATCTAGCGTTAGTTAGGTCTAACCTAAAATAGAAGGTATATAAGACTAGGAAGAAAGTTATATAGGACCTGAATAATAACTTAATATAACTAGGCGACCTACCAAAACTAGTTATAAGGGCTATTATAATAAGGAAGCTATAAACACAAAAGCTTATTAGTAGAGGGATGGATAATAGATATATAAAAGTTATTAGCGATAGGGCTATATGTATATACATTAATACTTAGGTTTAGTATTAAGGTTTTGCTTTAAGACCTCTAAGGGCTTAGTAAGGGGTAACTATTAAGCTCCTATGCTATTTACTTTCTCTCCCTATATTTTAACCTAATTAAGTCACTGCCTTCCCTATTAAGAATCCAATTTTAAGGATATATTCCTGCTAACTCTAATCCTAGCCTTAACCCTAGTACTATCCCTTACCCTATCAAATCCTATCTAATCTTAACCGAGATTTCTAGCTACTAGTACTTTTATATATGATTTTCTAATTTCCTTACTATCTTTTTCTCTTTATATATAAAAATAGCAAAATCTACGATTCGTAACTTCGGTCTTAGGGGAAAAGACGCCTTAATACAGGTATATAGGGAGAGGAACGAAAAGGTATAGGGAGGGGCTTAATAGTTGCCCCTCGGCAAGCCTATGCCGAAGTATCGGCATAGCGCTTGACCGAGAGAAAAGAAGCTAAAACCTCTAGTAGTACTAACTATATAGTAGAAATGTCTAGATTAATGAAAGTAACCCGGTTAGGTATAAGTTCTAAATATATACTTCGTGACTACCCACCTTTAGTAAGCGCAGTCTTAATAGTAGTTTGAATAATAGTAACAATAGCTATTTATAAATATATCTCCTCTAATATATTTAATTAGTTAGTTTCCGCCGTTATAATCTTATATACTTACTTTAATAGTATATAGTATTGTTTTACCTTCTTAATCGCTTAGTATAAGTTATCTCTCTAAAGACTTGATATATTATAATCTTGGCTACGTTCGCCTCCGCTTCAAGATAAGAGAGTTAAAGCTAGTTCTAGTATTATACGAGACGATAGCTAGTAGCCTTAGATATATCTTAATCTAGCACTCCTTTAGCTTCTCTTAGACCTCCGCTATAATAACTTAGTATAGGAATCTCACTGCCTAGAAGCTTGTTCTAGTATTAATAATATAAACTAGTAGTTTCTTATTAATGCATATAATATCGACTAGTTGAAATCTTATAGTTAAAGCTAGCTTCTTATTAAAGCATAAACTTAAACTATTATTTAAGTAGTTCCTTAACTTAATAAAAATAGCATAGCTTTTTAATTATAGCTAGGGCGTCGCGGTTAATATTATAGCTTACTCAATTACGAAGATCCTCTAGTTTATTTATAGATGGATATTTGAAATAATAATATAACCTCCTAAGCTTGCTAATTGCTTTATTAAATATTTGTATATAAAACTAAGTATAGCTAAACTTATATATTACTAGTACTTCAGCCCTAGTATACTTATTAATAAATTTATTACCAGTATTATTTACATTACCCGTTGGTTCAAGTGTGGGGCTGCGCCCCAAGGCGAACCAACTTAGCAAGCTAAGTTGGCCCCAAAATTGCGAGACAGCCTTAAAACTGCGAGACACGTTTTTCGATTAAAATCACTATAATAGAGGCTTTTTAAAAAATTCTTTTAAAATTACTATATAGATAAATAAGAGAAAAGAAAAATACTTGAATTGTTTTCATTATATAAATAATATGGAACTATCTTTATTTACGATTCTCACTAGCCCATTAGCTTATAGTTAATAGAAGTTTAAATAGTAAGAGATTTGGGTGGGGAAAAAAAGAAAGAATTACTTAGTAAAATACTTCTTTTCGTGTTTTATAAGCTTATATAAGGTTATTTACTATAGATATAAATGCTAAAAGAATTTATCAGATTTAAGCTTTATAATCTCATTTTTTGTTCTTGGTATTATGCTTCATTAGCGAGATATTTACGATTTTGCTATAAAAGCTTAAAATTTATATGTAAATTCTATGTGTCTCGCAATTTTGGGGCCAACTTAGCTTGCTAAGTTGGTTCGCCTTGGGGCGCAGCCCCACACTTGATCCAACGGGTAGTTATACTTTAATCAATATATAAAATAAAAAGAATAAGGAACTATTAAAAGAAGGCGCGGTAGTAGCTAACGAAGAGTATAATAAAGATTTGAATCTTTAATATATAGCTCAAGATAGAAGTATTATATAATAATAATAGTAATAAGCGCTTATACTTTAAACATCTTATCTCCTCCAAGTATTAAAAAAGGAGCTAGGGGCCTCGCGATAGAAATATTAATCATAAAGTAGTAATAATATATACCTAGGCCGTTTCTAAATAGACTTAGGTTAATAACTACCTTAAACTAGATAGTTTTAATAATACAATAGCTAGCTATACCTAAACCTAGTCTATTGAAAATAAATATATCGCCCCTTTGCTAGCTAGGGATAAAATTCCTATACCTAGCTAAGCTTCCTCCTAGTTATACTTCCTTCTTCTATTCCTTATCGATTAAAGCAAAGAGACTTCCTCCCTCTAATTTAAATGAAGATCCTCTCTAACAGTAGTATTTAAAGCTTCCTTTATCCTAAGCGACCTTAGCTAAGGGGCTAATAACTATAAATATAATACGCTCTTCACTAAAGACAAGCTTATATAAGCTCTCGCTAACCTCTTAGTAAAGGACTATAAGTAGTTTTAAAATATTATATCCTAGAGAGCTTAATATTTATTAAATTAATATATTAACCTTTTTAATAAGAAGAGAGTAGCCTTTATAATCTTTAAAAATAAAGCTGTCTTCCTTACCTATTAATACTATTTTAGCTATTAGTAACATAAGTAGATAGAATAACTCGAGGGCCTTATAGAGAGGCTAGAGCTTAGTAATATCTTAGTAATAGATAAAGAGATTTTTATTAAGGCCTTAAGTAGAGCTAGCGATATAAGTTATTTTTTTAGGGCCTAGTTTAAAATATTACTAGTTTTGCTCTAACCTCTACTATATATGATAACTACGATGTAACTAGCTAACTTACTAAAACTAGTTATAAAGGCTATTTTAATAAGGAAGCTTTAAGAGGAAAAGTTTGTTAATAGGGGGATAATAGATTAATATAAAGGTTATTAGTAATAGGGTTATATATATATAGATTAGTAGCTAGGTTTAGTATTAAATTTCTCGAGAGCTTTAAGGGCTTAGCGAGCCCACACCGAAGCGTTAGCCTAGCGCTTAACCGAGAGAAAAAAAAAGCTAAAACCTCTAGTAATACTAGCTATATAGTAAAAGTATTTAGATTGATTAAAGTAACCTAGTTTAGTATAAGTGATAAATATATACATTATAACTACTTACTTATAGTAAGCGTAACGTATATGATAAGCGAGCGTCGCACCTATACGGTATACCTAAAAAGCTAAACTTTAAATTTTCTAAAATACACTATTTAAATCAAGGATTTTGAGAGATCTGATTTTGAGGATTTAACTAAAAGTTTCATAAGTTGGTAATTTTCTATAGTTTTTAAAAAAACTATTAAGCTAGTTATAAATAAAAATAGAGAAAAAACAGTGCGAATTTAATAGCGCTAGCGCTATTGATATATAAGACTTGAAAAGATTCTGAAAAACAACATATATTATATGTAGTGTAATATGAAAATCTTAGCTCTTTTAAACTTAAGTTAAATTTTTAAGGAATTTTTAAAAATTACGATTTAAGTTGAAAAACTTACTGCGACGCTCGCTTCTCTGCGACGCTCGCTTATCATATACGTTAGTAGTTTTAATAGTAGTTTTAATAATAGGTGCCTATAGTTTATATCTAGAAAAAAGCAGATGTACAATATTACTATGGAGATATTATTTAGTTTAGCCTCTTTTTTGATATATATTTTTTTTATTTCTTTAGGGATACTAATGAATTAAATACTGTCTATAACACTCAACTATACTTTAACTTATTTCATATTATGATAAATAAATAAATTTTAAGTAACTAAGAGATGTTATTGAATAAAGTAAGATTTTCGCGATTAGCTATAATAATATTAGTATGTCTCTTAGGTTAATTATTAAATATAAGCTAACTTACTATTTTTTAATATTATTTATAATATGTAGTCTATCATATAAAAAGCCTTGTAACTAATTGCTTAATTAATAAAAATATTATATTATAAAGTATTACTCATAATAAGATTAAGTTAGTAATTAAAAGGACTATTGTCGGTTCCTCGAGCCTTGTGGCAGTCGTTGGGGAGAGCCGGGTCGGGCCCGGACCAGGTCCGGGCCGGAGCCGGCGTGAGGTTTATCCGGGTGCGCGTCGCATCACGTGATCGCATAGTCAAACGGCCTGTGAGAGCCTCTTCGGTCTCTTATCCTTTCTTCTCGGTAGTTCCATTAGATGCAATTGCAGGAACCCACCCTTGTTATACAATGATTTCTCACATGCGTATGTGAAGCCTAACCAACAACTATATATATTCTATCAAGGAACTCTAACATAATGTACGTCTTATTATATTATAAGGAATTGTAAGCTAGGTTACCTTTGAGGTCTTCTATAACTTTCTTCGTAGTCTTGTTATATAGCTAGCCCTATTTAGTAAGTGAGGGGTGAGAAACTCCCTTATACCTAAGGTACTTAATTTACTATTAGAAAACACTCCTTAGCAAGGTATCTTCTTTTATACCTAGTTTTAGGCCACTCTTTAACAGAATTACTACTATTAAGTTAAGTTAAATTAAAGCTATTGCGGCTATTAAATTAAGCTAAATTCAAGCTAGCGCGACTGTTAAATCAAAGCTTTCGTAACGCTAGATTAAGAAGTCAGGAAGGGGTTTTAACAAGCTTTACTAAGCTAACGTTAGTTAGGTCTAACTTAAAATAAAAGAGTATAAGACTAGGAAGAAAGTTATATAAGACCTTCAAGGTAACCCTGGTAAGCTATAAAAAATGTGTTAAAAAAGATTGGCTTAATATTTATATTAGGGTTTAAACTTATACCTTCAATTATTAAGCCAACTTTTTATAGAGTTATATTATATACCGCCCTATAGCTAGGTTAAGCCTAACTGAAATACCATAATTATTAGTGAGGCTTTCTATAGGTATATAGGAAGTTCATATGTAATAAGGGTAGGTTTGTATAATTATACCTAATAAAGCTAACGAGAAGAAAAGAATGAGAGACTAAAGAGGCTTTTATAAGCCCCTTAACTATATACTTACGTAATATAATATATATCTAGATAAACCTTATGCTAGCTCTAGCCTGGACTTACCCTAGTCCTAACCTAGCTCTCCCTAATAACTATTATAAGGCTCGAGGAACTAATACTAATAACTCTTCTTTTATAGTAGGCGTTACGCGCTTAATCCTCCTTGCGCTAGACCTATTCTTCTAGCCTTACAGTAATCTCCCCATCTATAACGAAGGTTAGAAGACCGGAATTAGGCCCTTCCTTCGTTATCGCGTTCGCTAGGTTATTATTCCCTTTTAATTTACCTTACTTTCTATATCTCTGGGTCCTTATATAATTATCTAAGGGCTAACTTAATAATATTAATTATAAGCCTCTTCTCGGTTATTATACCTAACTATATGAGGTACTAGTATAACGAGTAGGAGTTAGTATATAGGATTAATAGGATCTAGCAAATACTAAGTCTCTCTATAATAGTCTCGAGAGTATATACAATAGATTATATACGTAAGGTTATATCCTATAGCTATCCCGTAGACTTCGCTAGCTAAGATAGAGTATATTATACATTTATACTTCGTTAATAATTAGTCTAAAATATTACTATTTATACTAAAGGTAGTATCTTTGCTAGTATTAATATGTCTAGCTCGAGCCCGCTCTTCTTCTGTAACTTTATTATTAAGGATAATAATATATTTAATTTATAATATTAAATTCTTATTATTCGTGAAAAAGCTATCTATAAATATAAATAACTTCGTAATATTAAGGTTAATTTCTTAGTAGTAAAGCCCTCGCTACTTATTATTAAGCTACCACTAGATATACGTATTAAGCTTCCCAATATCCTCCTCTCCTAGCTCTAGTACCTAAGCTATAATAGAGTAATTAAATATAGCCTTGAGTGAGTAAATCGAGGCGATATGTATACCTCGCGTATACTATATAATATACTATTACCTTCGATCAGATACTTAGGTATCTATAAGCGCGAGCTTATTAGCTTAGCCTTTCTAGGTATAGGTCAGCTTATCCTCCTCTATACGAACTATAGGACTATTAAAGTTATATAAGCCTCCTACCTTTACGATTGTTTATAGCCTTGCTTTAGATCTAGCCTTCTTTAGTTTAGTCTCTTCTTTTTTAATGAATAACTATACTTATCCTAGTATGAAATATATCGTTAGTCTATATCGCTATAATACCAAAGAAATCTGCGTCTTAGTTTGTAATTATTAAGCATAGGTTTTACGAGGAAGCTTCTATTCATAGCTCCTTCCTATAGTATTTACTATCTATCGCGAACTAATATAGACTAGCTTTTATAAGGCTATATAGTGGTTTTATTACCTTAAGTACTATTCCCTCGGCGTATTTTTTTTTTAGCTCAATTAAGAGCCTTAAGTAAACGATGCGATTTAAGGAAGGAACCAACTAGGTATATGCCTAAGATATTTCCCGTATTATAATAATTATACCTCCTCGTCTTATAAGCGTAATTATTAGAATAGGTCCTATATACTAGCTCGCGCGCTATACTATTAGATCTTAAGTTAAGATTATTAACTTCCCACGGTTGTTGTATCTATAAGCTATGAGTCGTCACTTCTTATATAGGTATAAGTTCTTCCTTTTTATCTCCTGTACTAGGCGCGAGTTAAAAATTTACGTGCCCTTCTCTATCTTACTCCGGTATACTAGAATTAGTATACCTATCGCGAGTAATAACCCGATTTCTATTCTATCGGCGCTTTTAAAGGGCAGACCTAGGGTCGGGATTTTACCTTCCTGCTATAAATCTAAGGCTAGCTAGTAATCGGCCTTCTCTTTATGAGTAGTAAATATCTCGAATATAACCCTATCTTCAAGTTCCTAAGTATCTTTCTCTAATATTAAATGGAAATTATTATCGATATATTATAGGTATATTACTAGGTTCTTCCTTAGCTGCCCTCTAGGCTTCTTTTTTTTAGCTTTTCGGGGTATTTCAATAGCTTAGGCTCCTCTAGTACTAACCCGTTTCTTTTATAATACAAGCTGCCTCAAGCCTGCCTATAGGCTAGGCGATTACCTCTCCCGTGTCTAGGGTAGCCTAGGTAGGCTCCTCGAAAGATATAGTCCTTTTTCCTCTCGGTAATATAACTTAATAGCTATCTTTTTTAATATAGATAGGTTGTTATCAAGTTAAACCGTAATATTAATATCGTTTATAGTAAGGACTTTACAGGGTCTATCTTACTTATTCGTTTCTTAACATATAAGTACCTCGCTACCTAGAGGTAGCAATACTAGTAGGGTCTTTATTATATCTATAATTATTATTATATACTTATAGCATAAGTTATCTTTTATATCTCGCGCTATATAAATCTTCCTCAATTCTATTATAGCCTTTACTATAGTAGCGGCCTGCTACTGCTATATAGCTATTAGAGGCGAGTTTTTTATAATATATAGATATATACCAAAGACAAGTAGAGTTAGTACTAAGCTATTAGATCTAGCTATATCGTTTATAGTCTTAATAGTTATTTATAAATATACCTCCTCTAATATATCTAACTAATCAGTTAGTTTCTACCCTAATAATCTTTTATACACGCCTTAGTAGCACATAGTATCTCTCTGCCTTCCTAATCGCTTAGTAGACATCTATAGGGACCTAATAGATCGTAATCCCTTCGCTTCCGCCCTAAATAGAATAGAGTTAAAGCTAGTCCTAGTATTATATAAGACGATATCTAGTAACTAGCCCTAGATATATATTAATCTATCACTTCTCTAATTTCTTCTATACCTCTGCTATACTAACGCGGCGTAGGAAACTCGCTACCTAGAAGCTAATTCTAGCGTTAATAATACAGAGCGTTAGCTTTCTATCAAGGTATATAATATTAACTATAATCTTATAATTAAAGCTAGCTTGTCGTTGAAGCGTAACCTTAAACTATTACCTAGGTAGTCCCTTAACTTAATAGAAATGATACAGCTTCCTAATTATAGCTAGGGCATCACGGTCGATATTATAGCCTACTTAATTAAGAAGATTCTTTAGTTTATTTATAAACAGATACCTAAAATAACAATATAGCCTCTTAAGTTCTATCTTAGTAAAGTAGCTAATCGCCTCGTTAGGTATATCTATATAGATATAAGTGTAGCCAAACTTATATATAACCGGTACCTTAACCCTAGTCTACTTATTAATAAGTTTATCATTAGTATTATTTGAATAGATACCCTTATTATTTTTATCCTCAAGGCAGAATAAAAGGGTATATTACCATCTACTATAAATTAGGTAATCTCGCCGATTAGGCCCTCTATAGCTATTATACCGAAGTACTTCTTTCATTGACCGTCTTCGAACTAAATATTATTCTATTTAGCGTAGGTAGGGTCGATCTTTAGCTAAGCATATAGTTATATTGGGGTTTATACTTACCCGATACTAATAGTTAAAATTTAGGCCACACGAGTATCTAGAATCTACCCGTAGTATATATAATTCAAGTACCTATTAGCGAAGACTACTCTCAATACTTTTAGCTTCTAATTTTACGCCTCGTAATATATAGCCTCGAGCACGTATTACATTAACGCGTCCAGTAATGTTTTGGTAATCTTTACTTCTTTATTATATTCGAGGAAAAATACCTGTAGGCCTAATATTTCTCTAGAATATATATCTAGCATAGCCTTATCGCTACCTCTATTAATATCCTTCTCTTCGTCCTTATTATCCCCGTCGGGCTCCTCTTTATACCTGACTAAGAATATTAAGAATATCCCCTTCTCCTTATAAAACGCTTTATCCCGTTTCTAGCACTCCTTTAAATTCTACTATTCCTTGTTTATATAATTAGATAACTAATAGCCTTTTTTATTATAGATATAGTAGCGTTTCTTCTATACTATACTTAACGCATTATAATACGTCTTTAGACTAGCTCTATAATACTTTTATAATACGTTCCCTCTATAGCTCTAATCCGTTATATACCTATCTACCTATAGCTAGGTCACGCCATCTCTCTTTATTATCCTAGCTCAAGTAATCAATTGATAACTATATATACGGTTATAGGCCTATAAGCATAGGTACTAGTACCTAGAGTGCGTATTATAGTTTAGGTACTCTTTATTAGGCACTAATTAATATAGTCTAAAGTTAACTATCGTTCCTATATATTCTGCCAAGTGCCCGTTAATATATATCTATAGCTTTTTTATAAGGATCTCAAGTACCTTTATATTAGGCTCGTCCAGGTCCCTCTCCTTAACTAGCCTAAATATAGTTATTATCTAGTCTATAAAGTATTTCTAGTAGTTTACCTCTATACTAAACCTATTCCCAAGTATCTAGTATATTTACGCGAAGAATATATCTAAGTTTTTCTTATATGAAGATACTATCTAAGCTTCCTTAGTTAGGATTATAACGAAGGCTATATAGAACTAGGCCTCTTTAATTAATAGCTTTAAGTAAATCCTTACGAAAAGTAAAACCTTATTATTAAGGAAATTACACATATCCCTAGAGTAATCTATCTTCTTATCCTATAGCTTTATAAACTAGGTTAGGTAGGTACTAGCTAAGAAGTCGTTAGGAACGAATTAGATAGGGGTTAGTTATATATTTCAAATCAATATTAAGACCTTCAAAGAAATCTCTATAATATTAATACTATCTATGGAATAGGCAGTATTCTAAACTTTACTAGAGTTTAAATCATTAAAATTAAGTATAGTTAAATTAAATCGCGAGAATACTATATTTAAGAATTAATACTTTAACCTTTCAATAAAGATTTAAGTAAGACTCTTAAGATAATAGCTAGTAAAACCTATATATAGATAGAAGTTAAAGTACCTCTTAAATAATAGCGTTATTAGTATATCTAGTCTCTTTAAGTAAGGTCTTAACAGCCTCTAATGAATTAGGGGTTATATTATGTAATATATACTCTATCACTAGAAAAGACGTTTTTGTTATAGATAATATAGTAATAAAGCGATTTTAATACTATATATCTATATCAAATAATAAAAAATAAGAATATAAAGTAATTTATTTATAAGTCGCGTTAAGACTTTCTAGAAGCTTCTTAGTAATCAAACTGTTATAATTACGAAAGGTAGCTATCTAAAACTTAATTAAGTTTATTAAATTATTTAGACTTAAAGTAAACTAAATAGCTAGAATACTATATTACATAATTAAAGCTGTTATCTTTTAGCAAAGCTTTAGTGTACTCTCTTAAGATAGTAATGAGTAATAAGTATATATAAGAAAGAGACTAACAAATCGCTATATACCTTTATTATCTATAGAGTCTCTTTTTTGAAAGAAAGTTTTTATATTTTCTAGCCTCTTAGCTATTATGTTAGATAATAACCGCTCTATTTTGAAAAAAGTCTATTTAATAATACTACTTATTATACTGGCGCTTTAGTTTTAAGATGTAATATAAATATTACAATCTAAGAAAAAAGAATAAAGTAGTTTATAAATCGACTACTATAGTAACTTATTAGATAAGAATCTTTATCTATAGCTTAAAGGATAAATTTATATGTATAATAAGATCGATAGCATTATTAAAGGAAAATATTAATATTAGCTACTTACTCCCTTCAGCGACTAGATTACTAATTCAAGATATAATAAAAATAGAAAAGCCTTTTTATTATTAATCTTTAGTCTATTACAACCAAATAGGAATAAGATTAGAAAAGCTTAAAGGAAAAGTCTAATATTACGAGTATTAGAAAATAAATTGTTGTATTTAATCTAGATATATAGCTCTCTAGCCTTATTAAAATTAACCCTAACCAATAGTTTGAAAGCTATAAGAAAGATTATTGTCTCTATTAGTAATATAATGTAAAAAAAAAAGAGTAACTTAAGCCTAAAAGTATTTAATATTTTGGGTATATTACCTAAGTTAAATATCCTAGATACTAAAGTATTGATTATTAATTCCTCTTTTATATATTAATTCTTGAATAAAACCCTTTCATGATACTTAATAATTTGTTCGGAATTATTTAAAATTTTTGAATTATTTACTTCTATCAAAGGTATATCTTTATAGCTATAGGTCTATTTAAAAAGTTTATTCGAATGAATAAGAGATTTTATAAATAAACCTTGATCTTGAGTAATAATAATATAAGCTATCTATACCTTCTCCTACTTATTTAGCTTTTGATAATAAATATAACTGGATAATAAAATAGAAACGCTTCTTTTAAACTTACCCTAGCTCTATAGCTCTATATTTTAAATTAAAACACTTTAATAATAGCGATTATATTCTTTTAGTTATACTAGCGCTCACTGAATAAAATATTAATATATAAAAAGGATCTTAGATGGATTAATAAGAGTTAGCTTTTCCTTACCATACTAAGAAATATAAACCCTCCTAAAGAATTCAATTAAAAAATAGGGAAGAATGTAAGTAATAATATCTTCAATATTAATTAAGAATACTAACTAACGTTAATATATAACTTTTTATATATTAGGGGTAGTTATTATAAGTAATACTTCCTTAAATTTATTATTGAATATGAAATAATAAATCTATAGTAAGAATATAAAGACATTAACTTCTCTTTCATAATAACAAGGTCTTTTAAAGCCTTTAGATAAAAACATATATAACTAATTTAATAAAATATTTATATTACAAAGCTTAAGAAGCCGGTTTAACAGGATTTTATATATTTAGAGTGAATAAAAATATTATTAATTATAAGAAAATAAAGCCTATATAAAACCACTACTTGAAAACAAGCATTATTTGCTATAACTTATAAGGAACATTATTAAGTTTAAAAAATAAGAACTTATAATAATAAAACTAATAGGTTTATCAAGGTAAAATTCAATTATTATAAAAAGTAATACAGAATTTGTTGTGGCAGCGGTTGACCGAGGCCGCCACGGGCCCGGACCTGGTCCGGGTCATGCGCGAGGTGGAGCGGGATAACGTTCATCCGGTCAACTGTTTGGAAGGACCAAGAGGCTTCTTGGTCCCTTCCTGATTCCTGTTCCTTAGCTCTAGTTATATCAGTCAATCGACCTGTTGGAGCCACCTTGTTATATTTGCTTTCCCACAAACGTATGTGAAGTCATACCCACAGAATTTCTATATAATACTAATTTATACATTTTTTTTGATAGGACTAAGTTATATCTTAATATCTTATTTAATAGCCTTATTCTCTTTTTAGAGTAATTATTAAGAAAAGCTAAAATCGTCTCTTTAATAGATATAAAGACTTTTACTAAGGCTAAGGAAGAGACCGTAAGATACTTTATAAATAATAGGCTAACTTAGGTATAGGATTAATAATGTACTTCAATAGTATAACTAAACGGGTAACTTATTATTAGCCGATATACTTTTTAAAACTTTTTTAACAAAAAATAAAAATATATTATATAAAGCTCATATTAAATCTGAACTTCAAAACTTAGGATACTTTAAGGCTATTAAAAAGTAGCCTATACCTAATAAATTAGCTTCTAAAAGCCCTACCTAAGCTCTATAACGTAGAAAATAGAGGGCTAGTAAAGGAAGCTACCGGGGATTAGTAATAATAATATTTATAACTATATATTATAGATAATTTATCTAAGGATAATTATAGATAAACTAGATAATAATACTTAAAAGCATTATAAAGTCTATTAATATTATATATAGACACTAAAGGTAATAAATCTTAACGTAAGATATAAAAGTAAGAAGGTGGAAGTTTAGATAGGCTAGCCTTTATATATTTTTATTCAAAATTAAATAAGAATAATATTGCCTCTTACCTTTAGTCCTTATGGCGTAAGTAAAAGTAAGGGGTTAGGGCCTAGTAGTAGCTGCCTTACCCTTTTCATATACCTTATTATTAGAATATCTTTATATATATCTAGCTAGTAGCTATCGCGAAGTGGGAAAGTAAAGGTATAATAAGGTAGGTCTCATTATTCGACTATCTCTAAAGCTACTAAAAAAGGAAAGGAAGCGTAAGAGGGCTTATAGAGGCCCCTTTTAACCCCTCCTTTAGCCCGGTACTAGTCATATAACCGGGACTAGTAGAATCTTAGTAAGACCAATAGCAGGCCAGAGCTAGGCCTAGGTTAGATCCGCAGCCCCTTCCTAACCGGATTAATAGATACTAATAAATACTAATAATTATAAACCGATACTAGTAGTTTTCGCTTTTAGTAGGCATTAATCCTAGTAGCTAGATATGTTAAAGACCGGTCCTCTTGCTACCCTAACTAAGTCTTAGGTCAGGAACTTTATTCCTTCCTTTCTTTTTCAATTATAGACCTAGGTAGCTGTCTAACTACGCCTTCTATTTATTATCCTATCTTATTATTATAAGCCCAGCTATAGCTATAGTTAGGCCGATCCGTTTTACTAACCTTCCTATTAACTAAGGGGCTATAATATCTTATCAATTGATTGAATAGTTAGTAAGAGGGCGATGTAATCTATACCGCGCCTAGTTAACTCTAGGCTTAGGTCGCGATCTCGCTAGGTATAATAAGAATATTTTTAGCTCTAATACGTAGCGAACTATATATATACTAGAATAGCGTTATAGTTAGTTAAATTCTATGAGGGGCTTGGTATCTTCTTCTACCTTATAATTAACTAGTCCGTCGATTATTATTTAGTATAATTAACTAGTTTTATTGATTTACTTATCATTTTTAATTAAAATCTAGTAGTTGCCCTCGTTAAGGCAGTCCCTAGGTAATTTCTCTTTTTTATATACTAAGGGGGGTTCTTTAGTCTCGTTAGATTTATTATCTTCTATTAAGGCTCCCCTTCGGGGCAGACCTAGCCTAGTACCTTAGTTATCCCGGGCTACTAATTAGGGTTATTAAGAGGGTTCTTGGAAGGTTATTATATATAGACCGGGGGCGGGCTAGCTATTAGCCAGGCCCTAGTAAATTAAAGGGATCTCTTTAATAGACCCGGAACTACCTTAATTATAGCCTGCGTACTAGTATAGCGAGGGCTTTAATTAAGCGAGTTAGGGGTCTATTTAGTTCTTACTTCTCTAAGAAGGGTTCTATCTCTAGCCTTCTCCCTCGATTCTCTTGTATTACTCGTATATAGCCTATAGGGCTAGGAAATCTTATTCTAGTTAATTAGCTTCTTATATAGCTACTCCCGGACAATACTAGGCCTCTATAGCTCGAATCGCTCGTAGCCTCTCCTTTAGTCGATTGAGTTCCTAAGAGATAATAATCTTATCCTAGACCTAGGTCTATAAGTTACCTTAAGCTAGACTAGCTTAAGCGCTAGTCTTTACTAGGCTAGAAGCTCTTATTAGAGGTCAAGAACTTTTACTTATTAATATAAGTCTTATTTAGGGCTATATATTACCTCAGGCTAGACTAGCTTAATTGCTAGCCTTTACTAAGCTAGAGGTTCGCAAGAGCTTTTAATTAATTAAAGTAGACCTTTTCTAGATCTATAGCTACTCGGTTATTATGGCTAGGGTATATAGCTACTTAGTTATTACAGTAGCCGGGGCGTGTAAGAGTTTCTTTTACTCTTTATATACGCTAGTCTCTAGTAAGAGGGTATCTCTTCACTCGAGGAGAGCCTGCTTTATCTATAGTAAAAGCTTATCTATAATAACTACTTCGGCTAGCTTATAGTTAACAAGGGCTATTATACTCTTCGAGATAAATCCTATAAGAGGTTAGATAGACTTATAATACCTATTATAGCTCTTAACTCATAGCTTAGAAGTAAGCTACTAACTACTCCTTAAAGGTATATTAGAAGTATCTTAAAAGCTTATAGTCTATTATATTATTAAGGCGAAATACTTTTATAAAGTAGTATAACGTAGATGATAAGCTTGCGCCGCATCCAAGTATGCGCCGCACTTTTCAACACCCTCACCACTCTATACTCAAATAAAAACAGAACAACGCAATCAATCAATTAAAATTACTCACTATACTCTTCCCCAGACGTCTCAATCACTACCTGACACGTCCTTACATTATGGCCAGTCTTGCCGCAAACACCAC
>JABFEP010000188.1:0-21349 GCA_013618265.1 Fusarium albidum
GGTTAGTGAAGGCCCAAAGCGCTGCTCATTGCCCATCAAGGACCAGCATGAGATGCAGGTTTCTCGGCCTCCCACTTGGATCACGACCAGATATTCTGGTGGAGAGCCAGAGTAGAGCAGAATAACGAGCAGAACAGATAATGAGAAAAATGAGATCTGGTCTGGTCATTGCAGTCAGGGAGTTGGAAAGATATTGCTGTTCAACGGCAATTTCTCTCTCATCCATCGTGAAAATGATACAGCCCGGACTCTTCATCTCATCCTGAGCGCTGGCTCTCACTCTACCCTTGGGCAAAGTTGCAAAAACTTGACCAAAAACTGCGCCCGGAAGTAAAATAAAGACGGGAGACTCACTCGAGATGAAATCAAAGTGGGAGAGCTCGCCCACGACAGAAGGAGCTGGGGTCATGCCATCCGAGGGGGAAGTGCTCGGGGCAGCCTCCATATCCACCTTGACGGGATTCGCCTGGTAGTCGGTGTTCTGACCCGTCTCAAAGTCGAAGAACTGGGTGTTGGTGAAGAGAGCCAGGTCCTCCTCCATGTTGAAGGGCTCCGCATCAGAAGGCTCCTGGCGGTTGATGGCGTTCAGGTCGCGCAGATACTGCGACACATTGGGGCCGCGGCGGCCGTTGTAGTTGGCCATCTTGGTTGGTTGGCTTGGCCGTGACAAAGTTCCCTCTCTGAAGAATTGAAAATGAAAAATCCAAGCGCTGAATTCCTCCTCCTTCTCGATCAAAAGGTGCCAAGTTTCAGAGATCCGCCAAGTTCGAGGATGTCGATGTTTCGAGGCCGAAAGCGGCTCACTCACAACATAAAAATAGGTTGCGAGGGGAGCGAGCGGGGTTTGCGGGACAAATTTGTCGAGGGGGACCGGAGGAACCTGGGTGAGTCAGGAACGCCAGCTTCCAGGGCTCAAGAGAAAGTTGTCGTCGGCGTCGGCGTCGAGAGGATTCGTCGTCGATGTCGACTGTATATTGTATCACTGGGCGTGCGATTCTCTGCAGGAATCAAGTCCGAGGCGAGTCGAGGTTGGGGGAGGAAAGAAAGAAACATGGACGAACGAGTGCTGGGGCGGGTTGGTTTTCTCAAAGTGGACGCCGTGTCGAGGCCGATTGCCGCCGAAGCCACGACGCAGGTGGGTTTAGCGGGATGGAGTGGGCAGAGTGGGTAGTGGGCAGTGGGCAGTGGGCAGTGGACGGGCAGTGGCGACCTATGGAACGGGTTGGTGGTGGCCTGCAGTGGGTGCCTCACAGTGGGAGGACCTGGACCTGGACTGAGCCTGGGTAGGGCGGACTCCGATGATCCCAGACCCTCGGGGGTTAGCATCTCTAGCTATTTCTTTGTCTCTATCCTAAAAACGCGCCCAACAGACTTCTTTTCATTTTTGCAGCTTCAATTAAAACTGTGAATTGGCGCTGTAACCGAACTGTCTTCTGCTTACCTCCGAACCGGACAGCCGGCTTTCACTTTTAGCTCGTCAATCCGAGGGCTGCTTAACAATCACGCATGAGTAGACCCGTCATGGACTCTCCGCCCCCCTCACCACCATTGGAAGCTTGCCCAATTCAATCCAATCCAACCCTTCCTTTCGCCCCCCCACGTCAAAGAAAAAAACGGCACCATGACCCATGGATTACAGGGACCCTGCATGGAGACGCTCAGCCAAAGCCGACCCGAGTTGAACTCCCCGCCCCCTGTCGCTTGTCTGCAGATTCCTGATGATGCCCTTCAGGCTGGGAGACGTGGGAGACGTGGGACAAGCCGTGGGTTTCTCTCTCATCATTTCGCGGGTCACATCTCGGTTCGTGTTATACGCGGATATGCACCAATCTCTGAATTTGTATGAGCCATTACGCCGCGCGAGGTCAGGCCAGGTTCACTGGAGCCCTTTGTTCACTGGCTCGTTGGTGTTTTGCTACTTCGGAGTTCGTCCGTCAGTCTATGGCGGCTGTATGTACATGACGGAACAAAGAAAACACCCCACTCACTCAAAGTCCCAAGTCATGGTCATCAGCCCAGTCTCAGTCTCAAGCACCAGTCGTGCCAGCCAGGGAAACAAGAACTCGACATGGCAGCACCAGCATTCACCAGGGTCGCGTGAAGCTTGCGCTGCTGACCCGGAAAGTGGGAGTATTACAGTCAGCCAGTCCAATAAGTCCAGCCCATCACCTCACATACAGCTCCCAGCCAACAATGTCTGCTCACAGCTCCCAGTTCGGTGGCAAAGCCTGGGCGCGCCTTCGGGGAGTTCGTCCCATCTGCGGGGCCTGCCATTCAACGAACAGTTAGACTCTAACTACATTCCTCTAAGTCTCCCTGCCTAGTCAGAGCCCAGGGCTTGGAGTCGGTGAATGAATATCGCGCACAGAATTCTATTTTTCTTCGCTTCTTCATCAGGGAAACAGAATTTCAACCTTTTCGAATTCCAACCCCAAAGACATCTCATCTGAAGGGTCGGAATATCCGCAGGTAGTTTCAAGGATCGGCATCCTCTGCAAGAGTGGCACAAACTGCAGGACCTCCTCACTCCACGTCCACCTCGTCGGAGTGCAACATCACGCAGAACCCGTTCGCGATTCAGACAGACTCCCCGAAGAATTAGGTACTGCTGCTGGCGGGGGTCCCACTTGTGAATCCATACCTAATCAACGTCTTTGGTCATTCTCGTGGGTCCGCCGCTGCTTGTCCGTAAGACTCTGAGACAACCGACATCAACAAGTCTCGTTGTATCCATGTGAGCACCATGAAGCCTCAAGGGACCCTCGTGCGCATTTGCGGCTGATCCTGGCCCATTGGGCTAGGCAGTGGAGGTCACCCCATGGGTGCGCGTGGGTAGTTCGACTTTTGCCAGCCGCAAAATGCCCTCGTCTGCTGGAGCTGATGAGGAGGCGTTATTAAATCTGTCTTCTTGAGCCAATCCCCATCTTCATCGCTCACCAGGAGTCGCCCATATCCCGAACTCCCCGACAAATTGGGGCCCCAGCGTGTCTTGCCGGGGAACAAGTCTCCAAAAGCAAGTCTCGCCGGTCTGAAGAGTCAGCAGTCCCTCGCTTGTCTGCGGCCCCGGGTCTTGTGTGGAATTTTGACGTGACACTTCCAGAGAGTCGAGTGAGATCCTGAGCCGTCTTCTCGCATCTGCCGGACGAGATCTGCAACCTCTTGGGAGGAAAACGTCATTGCCCCTGTCTCTGTGCTGCGTGGGGGGCCCCGAGGTTGTCCCAGAGCATCATGACTTGATGTGAGCATCAATTCCGAACTTGGTTCGCCGTCCGTATTGCCAAAGGTTTGGCCCCCCATCTCGAGATCATGGCGGTCAATGACCGGACTGTATCTTCCAAGGTAGGTTTTCCGGGCCCTGGGTTTAAGTAAGGGCCAGTCGAATAGCCATATCACCGAGCCATACAATACTCAGGCCCGAGCCGGCCCATCGTTAGAGCCGGCGTGGCTTATTTTCCTGTCGGGCGGAGATGCAAATACTGAGCGAGCGTGGATGGTAGCTAGTAAGTAGATTTGAATTCCGACTCAGCGTACCTAGGGGTGGGTCGTCACATGACAAATGCTTCTCTTCCTGGGAACTATCAGCAGCCGCCATGATTGGCTGGCCACTGCTCGCGACGCGACTCGATTAAACCTCTCGCGCCTCATCAAATATCCATATCCATATCGCTTTGATTGTCCCTGGATATTAATCATCATATCTGACCCTTAACGCTGATTTACAGGGCGGCTTTGCGGTTTTGCGCAGCATCTCAGCCACGTCTGTCGCGTTGTTGTTCCGCCTCCTCACCCAGCCCAACTTCTGGGCCTGATAACAAATAACAATGGCCCGCTTCTCTATCCCAACAACAGCAAGACTACCATCTTCACTTCGTGTTGATGCGTCCAATCCGGCTGTGCAGAAAAGCCTCAATCGCTTGTCACGGGAGTCGCTCATCTCTCTCGCACTAGATTGGCTTGATGACGGGAGTCTTCCAAATGCCATCCCCTATCTCGAGGGGAGGGACGAGGATGAAGATGAAGAAAGTGATGACATCTATCCGCCGTGTCGGTCCGTGGACGAGTTACAGCGACTATACCTCGACATGCAACAACAGAAGGGCTCCAAACGGGACGTAATCAGCCGGATCCTGGAGGGCGACTGGAGGCATGGCATGACGCTATATCAGCTGGCGATGGCGGACCTGGCCTTCTTTGAGCAGAATCCCACCTCCCAAAAATGGTCCGCATATCAGATTCTACCTCTCAGACAACCATCCCAGAATGTTGGCGAGGAGGAAGTCCTCAAAGTCGACCAGAGAAGCCTGACGGTTCCCCGATTTCACCCATCAACCTTCTTGCAGAACCTCCAAGCCCAGGTGTTGCCAGATGTCAAGGCCCATTACCACTTTCATCGGCCCAGAGACTTACCTGTCCTGCTGCTGCGCATTTTCGTCGTCGACTCGCCCTACAACACAAACTTTGCGCTGTCGAACCGGGACTCTACCGGCACGTCAGCTAATTTCGACTCTTCCCGGACAGTCTACATTGCCTTCCCGGATGGCTCGCCCGCGCTCTACATCACAAGGTCTCAAGCCACTGGCCCCATTGGCCTGGGAGAATCCAAGAGCTTGCAAAGCTTAATCGTGGATGGGGTCCCCAAGGCCCTCTCACGGCCCCGTGAGCGATACACGCTCAAGGCCGGCAACCTCACCAGCAAGAACCTAGACGCTCTCCTGGAAAGGAAGGGTTCCGGACGTACCAATGCCGCTGGGGGCGGCTGGAGCATATATGCTGATGAAACCAACAAGATCTCTCCACTGGACACTGTTCTCCCAAGTCCTCCCCTGTCCAGGGGATCGTCGTCGTCAAGTCTGAATCTCAAGCGAGGAGCGCAGTTGACGGGAGCGCAATGCGCTGTAAAACGGGCTAGACTGACCGCCAAGGCACGTTTTGGCGACTCTGGCATCGTCACAGATGGCAAGGGGGTGGAGAAAGTCGATATCGTGGTCCAGGATCCATTCCCTTCAGCAGACGCGAACATCAGCGAGCCTGAAGTTGGAGAAGCCGAGGAAGATGGTGCTGCCTCGGGGGCTGCAAAACGTCGTCGGAGCAAAATTGACGCCGTGATTCGGGAAGCGAACATGGCAGGCGAGGACGATGCCGTGAAAGATGCACCAACCTCGAGTCGATGGACGCCCACCGTCAAGATTTCTTTCAGCGGAGCTCACGTATGGGCCGGTGTACGACAACTTGTCGAAGCGGGGATAGTTGACGGCAACCGGATGCCGGGGTGGATGACAGGGGAAGACGGGGTGACAACTGGACTTGTAAGGCATGGCAGGATACGAGGGTTCAAGGGCTCGGGGATGTGATGCGATGTTGGATCTACAATGGCGCCTGGTCTATGTCTTTTCTATAGTTGATACCCCGCGACGGAATCACCTCCCGTCCGAATCCTAATTTTCTTCAAGCCCGAATACTGCCACGGTGTTCCGCCAGGCCGCCTCGCATACCTCCTCAACGCCAACCCCCTTGATACCTGCGATGATCTTCGCGACGCGCTCTATATTGCAAGGCTCGTTGCGGCCCTTGACCATGGCCCCTTCTTCCCACTTCTCCTTCTTGACAATCTTGAATCGGTCTGGGACTTCGGGACCTTTCTTCTGGTTCTTCTGGAGCTTCTTTTGCTGTTTCTGGGGCTTCTCCGCAGCGTCAGGGGCAACAGCGACGCCATTCTGCTCCGTCCCCGCAGCCGGCTCTTCCTTCTTCTCGATCAGATATTTGTAGCCCTCGTGGCTCGGCCGAACCTCACACCACGGTCCGTCAGTCTCGATCATGAGACGGTCAAGGTGGACCTCGCGGACAACAGCACAGTTCTCGGCGGTCTTGAAGCTGCAGCCATTTATGCCAATGTACAAGCCGAGGTCCATCAGCTCCCGCATCTCCTCGGCCGTGCCGGTGAAGCTGTGGACAACGCCGCCCTTCTCCAGCCTCTCAAGCCTGTCGCCAAAGGCCTCCTTCAGGAGGCGGACGAAATCGGGATGAGCAGCACGCGAGTGCAGGAACAGCGGCAGCTGAGGCTCTGTCGAGACGGCCACCTTGAGCTGGGCGGCGAAGGAGTGGAGCTGGATGGTCCTGGAGCAGTAGTGCAGGCGGTCGTAGTCGAGGCCAAACTCGCCCAGGGCAACAAGGTGCCGCCTGGGCGAGGCCTGGGCCTCGGCCACGAGGGAGGCGAGGTCCACCATGAGCTTCTCAGTCTTTGCCGGACAGGGAGGGTGCTCCTCCGGGACCGGGGCCGAGGGATCGGGATCGCACGGCGCTGTGTGCTCAGATTCATGGGACGGCCCCGCCTCGCTGAAGACTGAGCTGCTGCAGGGGTGAATTCCTGCGGTCCCAAAGACCTCTCCGGCTGTGTGGAACATGGTAAGCCTCTTCCTCAAAAGAACCCCCCCTAAAGTCTGGTTTTGACCCACGATAGTCCTCGGCAAGCTTGAGGGCCTGTCGAGAATTGCCCAGGTCCGAGCCGGTGACTATAAGTTTCGAACAGCCGACCTCGTGGGCTCTTCTGATGACAGCGGCAAGATCATCGGGATGTCGCTCCTTGCCGTGGTATCTTCCTCGAAAGATGGGATCTGTCAAATTGATTCCGATCTACTGAGACGGTTACCATCTGTCGGCAGTCCCCTTTATGGATCGGGGGATCAGATATAGGCTCCACCGGGACAGACATACATCGATGTATCTGGGCTTGTAGCTGGAGCCATTCGTCAGCGCGGGCCCTGCGGGCTGCGGAGCTGAAGCCATGCTGCGCAAACGTGAGGCTCGAAAGCTGTAGACGAATATCTTGGACTTGTTGTGACTTGGAGTCTGGAGGGGAAGGAAAAGACGTCTGGATATCATGAATTCAAGCGCCGTTCTCAACCCAATGTTGAGTCACTTTGGAACCCTGCAGCCGTAGAGTCACAAGAGGGTTGCCTAGTTCCAGTCCGAGGCGTTTATTGGCTATTTTGCTCAGACTCTGCACGCATTCGTCCAAGGCCTCATCCTCCTTCAACCTGGGTAACAGTCACTGCTGACGAGAAGTGGGCCGTGAACTTTGGGCGGTTTCAATTAATAATCTGCTCTTCAGCCACGTGATTCCGTGCCTCAGCGCCCGCCCCCACCCGAGTCCAAGAACCCCACCACCGCTCCAGCAACGCCAAGGGGGCAAACACCAAGCCCCTGTGCTTTTTAGTTCCTCTGCCTGTGTTTTAACCTAAAAAATTAGGTTACCGCCTTCCCTACTAAGAATATAATTCTAAGGATATATTCCTACTAACCCTTACCCCAGCCTTAGCAATTTTCTTAGTATTATTTTACCTATATTTAGGAAAACGGCAGAATCGGAGATTCGTAACTTCGGTCTCAGTGGAAAGAGGCACGCAGGCACGTAACCAGGGGTCCGAGCCGACGCGATATCGGAGACGGGAGTGAAATGATTGATATCTTCAGTCGTAAAATGCACAAAGTAACAGATGAAGAAAGGCCCTTCACCGTCTTCTCAACGCCGAATACGCCCGATTGATCCTTGGCCTGCACGACGGGAATCGGCGGGCATGGGCAGGCAACTCGGACTTGGAGCAACGACGAACTGGGGCGTTGCCTCAGGTTGTCACCAGGTTGCCGGTGGGGCCATTTTAATAGGTTGCTGCGAGGCCCATCGTTGTTTGTCGCGCTAAAAAGTTGGCGTCGCGTGTCCGAGACGCGACTTCCCTTAAAACGTTCGCCGGGCCATCCACCTCAATTTTGCGTCCCTCATCTTCTCCCAAATACCACAGCAACAACACAATCCCCCTAGTATTCCCTCGCCCTTTCTCAGGCGTCCACCTCTTCGACGCTGCTCAGTCTTCCAGCTGCTCCCATTAGCAGGGAAGAGAGACGTGCATTAGACTTGCATCCGATTCATCCCGCCCTCCCCTCACTCATCATCTACCGTCGTCATGTTCGTCAGAAAGCGAGGTATGTATGACATGAAGCACGGATCTGCTCAAGGGATTCTAACAATTGTACAGATGGACGACAGGAGCGTGTCCAGTTCGACAAGATCACTGCCCGTGTCTCGAGGCTCTGCTACGGCCTCGACATGGACCACGTTGATCCCGTTGCCATCACCCAGAAGGTCATCTCGGGTGTCTACGGCGGTGTGACGACCGTCCAATTGGACGATCTCGTGAGTACCAAGTGCCTCTCGATTGCTTTCGCATCCCACTCACTCGACTGAACACCAGGCTGCCGAGACCGCTGCGTACATGACCGTCACACACCCCGACTATGCCATCCTGGCGGCCCGCATTGCCGTCTCCAACCTCCACAAGCAGACCAAGAAGCAGTGGTCCGCAGTAGTCAGCGATCTCTACCACTATGTCAACCCCAAGAACGGCCGGCTGTCTCCCATGATCTCCCAAGAAACGTACGAGTGCGTCATGCGGCACAAGGAAGAGCTGGACTCGGCCATTGTCTATGACCGCGACTTCAACTACCAGTACTTTGGCTTTAAGACTCTAGAGCGCTCTTACCTCCTGAAGATTGATGGCAAGATTGTCGAGCGCCCTCAGCACATGATCATGCGTGTGTCTGTTGGCATCTGGGGTGACGACATTGAGCGCGTCCTGGAGACGTACAACCTCATGTCAAGCAAGCTCTTCACCCATGCTTCCCCCACCCTCTTCAATGCCGGCACCCCACAGCCCCAGCTGTCATCATGCTTCCTGGTCGATATGAAGGAGGACAGCATCGAGGGTATCTATGACACTCTCAAGACCTGCGCCATGATCTCCAAGATGGCCGGCGGCATTGGCTTGAACGTCCACCGAATCCGTGCCACTGGCTCCTACATCGCGGGTACCAACGGCACCTCCAACGGTGTCACCCCCATGCTCCGAGTCTTCAACAACACCGCCCGATATGTCGACCAGGGTGGCAACAAGCGACCTGGCGCTTTCGCCATCTACCTCGAGCCCTGGCACGCGGACGTCTTTGAGTTCCTTGACCTGCGGAAGAACCACGGCAAGGAAGAGGTTCGCGCTCGCGACCTGTTCCTCGCCCTGTGGATCCCCGATCTCTTCATGAAGCGTGTCGAGAAGAACGGCGACTGGACCCTGATGTGCCCCAATGAGTGCCCCGGTCTCGCCGACTGCTACGGCGAGGAGTTTGAGGCCCTGTACGAGAAGTACGAGAAGGCCGGCAAGGGTCGCAAGACCATGAAGGCCCAGAAGCTCTGGTATGCCATCCTCGAGGCCCAGACGGAGACTGGCAACCCCTTCATGCTCTACAAGGATCACTGCAACCGCAAGAGCAACCAGAAGAACCTCGGTACCATCCGAAGTTCCAACCTCTGCACTGAGATTATCGAGTACTGCGCCCCTGACGAGGTCGCTGTTTGCAACCTTGCCTCCCTTGCTCTGCCCTCGTTTGTCGACTACAACGAGGCCTGCTACGACTTCCAGAAGCTGCATGAAGTTACCCAGGTTGTTGTCCGCAACCTGAACAAGATCATCGATGTGAACCACTACCCTGTTCAGGAAGCCCGCAACAGCAACATGCGACACCGTCCCATTGGTGTTGGTGTGCAGGGTCTTGCCGATGCTTTCCTTGCTCTCCGCATGCCCTTTGAGTCCCCTGAGGCCCGTGAGCTCAACAAGCAGATCTTTGAGACCATCTACCACGCCGCCCTGACTGCCTCGGTGCAGCTGGCCAAGGAGCAGGGTCCCTACTCTACCTTCAAGGGTTCGCCCGCCTCCGAGGGCATCCTCCAGTTCGACATGTGGAACGTCAAGCCTTCTGACCTCTGGGACTGGGAAAGCCTCAGGGAGCAGGTAAAGGAGCATGGTATTCGCAATAGTCTCCTGCTTGCCCCTATGCCTACTGCCAGCACTTCCCAGATTCTGGGTAACAACGAGTGCTTCGAGCCTTACACCTCCAATATCTACCAGCGACGTGTCCTTGCCGGCGAGTTCCAGGTCGTCAACCCCTGGCTGCTCAAGGACCTCGTTGACATGGGTCTGTGGTCGGATGCCATGAAGAACCGCATCATTGCCGAGAACGGTTCCATCCAGAACATCCCCAGTATCCCTGCTGAGGTCAAGGCTCTGTACAAGACTGTGTGGGAGATCTCACAGCGCCATGTCGTTCAGATGGCTGCTGATCGAGGTGCCTTCATTGATCAATCCCAGTCCCTCAACATTCACATGAAGGATCCCACCATGGGCAAGATCACCAGCATGCACTTTGCCGGCTGGAAGCTTGGTCTGAAGACGGGCATGTACTACCTGCGCACGCAGGCTGCCGCAGCTCCCATCCAGTTCACTGTTGATCAGCAGGCCCTCAAGGTCGCCGACACCAGCTCTGCCCAGATTCGACCGCTCAAGAAGCGTGCTCCACCCGCTGGATCAAGCTACTCTTCGACTTCGGTGTCCCGGGCTTCGCTCAATGGTGGCAGGAATGGCGCTTCGGAAACCTCCTTGAACGGCGCTGCTTCTGCTCCCGGCCAGGCCCCCTCGATCAAGGCCGATGCTGAGGAGGGTGACAGCCCCAAGGCCCTCGCTACCGAACCTGCTGAGAAGGTCAAGGAGGAAGAGCTGAGCCTCAAGAAGAGTGAGCAGGTTGAGGACCAGGATAAGGACAGCGAAGAGCGCGAGCGCGACATCTACTCCGACGCTGTTCTAGCTTGTAAGTGCCAAAACTCGCTTGCGTTGAAGGTTGATACTAACTACTTGTGTGAACAGGCAGTATTGAGAACCCAGAGTCCTGCGTCATGTGCAGCGGCTAAGCCACGGCATGGGTTACTGGCGGAACGTGTGTTAATGACGATCGATGAGATGACAACGAAGGCATGGTCGGAAAGCATGTCATGATAGGGCAAGGAAGGTAATATGGTCTGGCCTTTTGACGATGCGGCTTAAACATCAACACGACTTTTGTCAGAGTTCGTGACCTACCTCGATTAAACGTGACTTTTTTTTTTTTGCTAGGTGCTAACTTATTATATCTTCGGGGAAAGGCCCTTGATGTACCCGATAGAGCGGAGCTGAAGTCGCGACATTTAGACTGCTTCAAGAAGCGGTCAATCATCCAAGAAAGGGGGGGGGGACGATCGATAGGGTTACGGCAGGTAGATGGAGGAAGTGGACGGAATCCTCGGGACTGACACATCTGCGTCGTAAATTAATGAGGGAATCCTCTCTCATTTCACAAGTACAGTAGCTGTAATTATCCTACATACGCCCGCATCGGCCAGACGGCTCAGTCATCCGACAGGGAAGGGCCCATCACCAACTAAATCACGAACCCCCTCCCCGGAATAACTGTCCATTTTACATGGGCTGACGGGATATTCGGGGTTTTCACATTCAGAATATACTTTTCAAAAAACAAGGTGCAATAAAAAAGCCATGGTTGGAGGTTGCCATCACCACAGTTACTCGGATCAGATGAAGCTGCTTACCCTGTATGACAGTGCTGGAAGAGGAAGATGCGGAGCCGATGGGGTGTGATCGGCATTCAGCAAAGACCCATGATCCATGCAACTGGCAACATGACGTTGGAACTGACCCATAAAGATCGATGTACATGAGACACGCCAAGATGGGACACTGGTCATAGCGAGTTGCCAGACAGCTCGAGTGAGCAGTCCTGGCAGTCTGGCAATCTGGCAATCTGGCAGTTGGCGGGCGCGGTCATGTCAAAGAAGCTGGCTTTCCAATGACAGCCAGGTCTCTGGGAAAGATGTGGTGGTAGAGTTTGGCGAGAACACCGGCAGAGCTATTTCTGGCATCGTGTTGGTCAATATCTGTCGTACACGTGATTGCCGGGCGTTTCGTCCAAGAAGCACAAAACTTGGCGACTGGCAAGTCAGAAAGCCAGACAGCCCAGAAGAAGAGAAGGACGGACCTGTTGAGCCAAAACCAAGACGCCCAAGACTCCCCCCCCACAGCGGCAAGGGCTGTCTCGAGTGCGACCAATCAGCGGCCAGATCGCCGCTAGATCTCGAGAGGTGAAACACGATGCTGCCAACACAGACCGGGGGTCCTCTGCACCTCTGGTCCTCCTTGCCACCCCAAGAGGCTAGGGCTGGTGTGTTGCCAGTTGTCGACGTCGTAAGATGGCGACGCAAGAACGAAAGCGTCACGGATGATGCATCTCCCGACGGACCCGACGGGATTACTCTGTGAGAGGATTGCCGCGACAAATGAGAAGGATTGCCTTGGGAGTTGGGAATCGGCGCATCGGCCTGTGCCAGCTAAGCACGAGATTAAAGGCCCTCGTCGCTGCTGTTGGTACAGTACACAGCTAGGAGCACTGACCGGAGCCTACTGCTTCGAAGAAATTGAAAAGCAGATTGATGCGGCGTCAGACGTTGGGCTCTTGATCGTGAAGACCTCGTTGGTTGGCTTGTCAGTCCGTCGAGGCGCCTTGCCCACAACTAGTTAGTTGGAGGCTTTGCTGGGCAGTGCGGGAGGACGTTCTGATGCCTGTCGCTCTCGGCTTAGAATTGACGATACTTCGTCGTAGATGCTATGCTGTGCCCTGCTGACCGAGGGCTGAGCTGGGGCTGAGCTGGATTGAGCTCAAGGCCAACGCGAATGGCAATATCCTCAGAAGCTAGCTAGCTGGGAGCTCAGATCAGTCTCACTCTAAGCTTTTGTTGAAGCTGCATCCCTCTTGAATCTTGGTCATCTGCTGGTTGCTGCCGGCGGTGGTGGTTTTCGATTGACAGCTTGTGGATTCGAATACGAACCGATGGGGCCTGTCAGCGTTTGAGATCCGAGGGAAGGAGTAAAAAAAGACAGTCGGTGCGTTGTCTTACGGAAGATCATTTTGCATGCTGGAAGAACAAAAAGATCAAAAGAGAAGGACGTTCGGCCAACGTAGCAAAAGGAACAAAAACCCTGGCGACGCTCCTTCACGAGGAAGGATCTTGATGGAGTTGAGGCGCATGCCTGCCTTCTGCTGCAGAAGAGTGGCTTGACTTGTCCGAGATGCAGGAACAGAGCGCGCTAGCGTTTCTAGTAAAACTTGCGACAAGGGGCACCCTCGTCTGAACTCGAAGTGGACCCACTAGCGGACATTCGCGGACTGCGCTGGAAATCTCATTGGTGGGACTGGTCCCGTGGATTGGACTCTGTGGGTTTCGAGACGGGTTTTAGGGGAGACGGTCCAGTGAGAAGGTGGCTGTCTGATGTCTCGCGTGCAGTGTGGGGGGGGAGATACGTACAGAGTAGAGACACGCCGTGGACGGCCCTAAGACCTAACGGCCGGCCGGCGGGCGGAAGACCCCCTTGAGGTTGGATCCTTGTTGCTGCAACCCCCTCGGACCCCTTCATCTCTGACGACTCTTGGGTGGTTTTTTTCTTTTCTTTGGCCACCTTCTAAAGTTCCCTCCAGGGACGGAAGAGAGGGACACACAGAGAGGGGGAGAAGGCATCCTTCTGTGGCTAGGTAGAGTACCGTATGTACGCACTGTCGTATACCTGGGAGTGGCAGCAGGGTGACCCATGGTGAATGACGAGGATCCTTCAAGACTGTGCAGCATCGCCAGAATGGGTCTTTCACCCGTAATTCCACTCTCCACCAACAAACGATCCTTCGGCCCTTGACGGGCGCTATCTCTCGTCTCCCGGCGCCGTCCATCGTCCATCGTCCGTTGTTCGTTAGCCCCGTTACGTGCTCCAGCTCCTGCTCCAAGCTGCTCTCGGGTTGGCTTGTTTCGCCCTGCCTCCAACAACTCCAATCAACACCCCCCGAAAGCCTCACTGGGTGCACTCGCTCTCTCCTCTCCCCTTCCCTTCCGTTGCCCTCCCTCTCCCCCTCTGGCCTTTTCACCCTCACAACCCTCCACCCGCACTTTTTGTGCCCTCTCACTCCCTTTAGCCTGCTTCGGCCTGAGCTGTCGTTGTCTGCGCGTCATTCCTTCCCCCCCAAAACGTCCCTCTAGCTTCTTTTTCGTTTTCGTTCGACTTCTTCTTACGTGCGACACCATTGCACGCCCTCTTTTTTCTTCTTTTCTCTTTCTATTTTCCGTGTTTCATTTTTCGAGTCTGTCCTGAGGACAAGGCAGCTTTCCATCACATTTCGACCAACCCGCTTTGACAGCTGCCTCCGACCAACGCGAGCATCTGCCACGAGATCCGTCATTTGTAGGCTAGGAAAAGGGAAAGGGAACAAAAAAAAAAGAGTTCAGGAGAAAGAGCAAGGAACCCAAACGCCTCAGCGCCACCTGCCTTCAAGTTCGACCGCTCTACTGGTACGCCTTTTTCATCGACCCGGCTTCCCGGTTATTACCATCTTCTTCGAACACCGTCAATATCCTCAAACCATCCAGACGCAAGCCTGAAACAGGGTCTCTGGGACTTGTCGATTTCCCGTCTCGGTCACACGGTCCCATCTCGTCCACCTCGCCTCGTCCACTAGATTTCACCTGCCGGCTGTCGCTGCGCCTGGACGTTGTTTTCCCGGTCCTGTTCGTCTGACTGAGGCCGCCGCTTCTGTCGTTCGTTGCGAGTCCCTGTATCATATTCATCACCTCGCAACCCGGAACCTGGGAACCGCCTTGTTGTGTTGATCGCAGACAAATGACCTCTTGAGGACGCCCAGAAGTTTTCTCGGTACGTGGTCAGGCCCATCTTCCTCGTGCGCTTCGCCTTTATTTCGATGTCCTGAGACGGGTCTCACTTTTTGAAGCACCTTCTCACCATCCAGTCGCTCTTTTTGATCACCTTGTCCTACTGACACCCGTCACTAGATTCCCCCTTCTCTTTTGCGTCGTTTGCAGCGCCGGCGAGGTCTGGTTCACCGTGCAAATCTTATTGGTTTCGATTCGTCTTATCTCTTCCATTCACTCGTTTTCACTGTCGTTCTCTTACTGTCGATATTTCCTCATTTCCCGTTCATCCCAGGCTCACCGCAAAGTCGACATAGCCTGTGACTGTGCGACCTGACCGATTCCACGAGACGTCATCTTTCATGTTGCAGCACCCCAAACAATTCGACGATACGTCGATCTAAGCAGATACGAACGCTGTGTCGTTTCTCCCTCCTCCACACGGACGGTTTCGAGCGCCGCAAGCCGCCGGATACCCGCATCACCTGGTTACTCTCGTTCCCTGCAACAGACCGGTCTCTTGCATATCAGAGTTGAACTGCAGATAGGAGTTCATGCGACCCTCGGAAGAAATCTACTGCGCCACCGACTTTTGAATGCCTCGATTTGGCATATAGGAACTAAATGAGTCAACCATATGATGGAAGCGAAATGGATGCCCTTATGTCAGTATCTGGGTCCGTCAAGAGGGCAAGAGGGCGAGGGCAAGCTGGACAAACCCGAAACCAACCTCTCCCGATTAAATACTCTGAAGCGATGGACGACGCGCCAGCTGGCGACCTGAGGGCTCCGCCGCGCCGGCCTATGGCAGGACAAATCGCTAGCCTGTCGAGGCTTCCCAGGCCGAGGGCTGCACCGCCGAGGTCTGCGCCGCCGATGGATGGCAGGAGCGGACACGGTGGTCCACCTATCTCGAGGCCGACCCAAGTGGCGCAATGGCCCCTTCCAGGACCCGCGATGGCGACAACGAACTCGCCCGACCCCGAACCGTACCGACCACCCCCTGGGCGCCCGTTGCACGCCCCTCAACGACCACCACGACCCAGCCAAGTCCCCTCAATGCTGGACCAGTCGCGCCTCCAGGATCCGACGCCGGTATTCCTCACGCCCGAATCCGACGAGTACCACTCCTCGGTTCCTCCGTCGCCGTCCTCGCGAATGACCTCGTCTAGCCTCGGATCAGTCCCCGACTTTCCCTCACCGAGTCCTGTGCCTGTACCGCCCATCCCGAGACGAAGTGCTAACCTAGGGCCGCCTCCTTCATCTCGGCGAGGTGCTTCATCTTTCTATTCGAATGCCTCGTTTGTCTCACCGATCCCCGAAGAGAGCCTCAAGTCGAGATCGCATGGATCCTATGCTTCGAGCGCTGCCATGCCTGACAGCTGGCCGCGTGTTTCCCCAGAGGTCAGCCCGACGTTCTACGAAGAAACCGATACCGAAAAGAGTCACGAATCAAGCGGGGACGAGTTTCACGACGAGAGCAAACTGGTCCGCAGTGCCAGCATTGGAAAGAGAGGCAAACCTTCGCTCGTCACCACCACCACCGCCAGGTCACCGGGCTTCGATCCTAGCCACCGGCCAAGCCCATCACCTGTTCAGCCTTTCGAGTTTGGCACTGGATACGTCGATGCGTCAACGAGCTCTTCCAACACATTGCCCATGGCGAAGCCTCCGGGGCAACAAATGACTAGGGACAGCCTTAGCCCTGACGCCATTCTCGGCGCATACGCCGCTGCCAGTGCGACTAACCTTGCAGAGGCACCCGCACCAACTCCATCCCCCCAGCCCTTTAGCCGACTGTCAGCCATTCGCCGACCCCCGAGGCTGGACATCGACGCCGTGAGAACAATGGAAGAGCGAGGCAGCATCACAAGTCTGCCAGACTTGATCCGACGAGCTACTCGACTGGCCAATATGATGGAGCGTGGCAAGAGACCCGCCAGTCGGTTTGAGGACTTGAGTGACTATCTCGACGAGAAGAATCAGGGTCGCGGTGGCGATAAGGAGAACTCTGGTTAGTGTACCCACTAAAATGTTCAGGGATCCACCGACTTACTTGCAGCAGGTCTATCGGACATGTTGGCGGCATTTCCTCCCCCCGCACAGGCTCAGACCGATCGACAGAGCCGGGGCTCCTGGTTCCGGACAACATCTTGGCCTCTGGTTCCGGGTCGACAAGGCGATCTGCCTTCGCGATCAGGCCTTCGCGATATGACTCCTTCTGACGAGGGCCAGGCAAGGCGAGGCCGAAGATGCTGCGGTCTGCCTCTCTGGGGCTTCATCCTTGTGATAATATTGCTGTTGGGCATCATCGCCGCTGCCGTGCTTGTTCCGTTGGAGTTTTTCGTCTTCAAGAACTTTGTCAACAAGGATCAGCCCCAGACCGCGCTCACTCAGTGCCAACAGTCACTCATCTGTCAGAACGGCGGAACCAATGTCATCTCGCAGGGCGTCTGCTCGTGTATCTGTACAAATGGATTCACGGGCTCGGACTGCAGCGCTGGAGGCTCTGACGGTTGCACGACCACAGACCTGGGCGGCGACCTCAGCAATGCGACGCTTGGGAGGTCTATTCCTCGTCTCATCGAGGATAGCCGGGCAAACTTCTCCATCCCGCTCTCAGGCACGACGGTTCTAACCAAGCTCAACGCTGGAAACCTATCTTGCATCGCCCAAAACTCACTCGTCACCTTCGATGGCCGCTCCACGCGGAGCAGTGGCGGTTCTGCTGCGAGCAACGCCGATCGCGAGAAGCTCGAGATGGACGAGGCGAAGCTGGCTGCCCGCGCATCTGTGATTACTATTTCCCCAGAGATTGCCGCCACCACCTTGGTTCTGGATGAAGGGGCTCCGACTGGGGTATCGACAACAACAGGCGGTGCCGAGGACTCAACACAGACATTGGCGTCGGGAGATGCTACCCAGACGGATTCTGCATCAGGGCCGACAGCTACCTTCACGGTCACGGAGGAAGTTCTCGACTTTGCACGAGTGGCAGTGCTCTATGTCTTGCAGGAAGAAGACTCGGACAGTGCCGAGGATGCACGAACAAGCCTCCAGCGATTCTTCACCAGGGCAGGCAGGGAAGCTGGAGTGGCAACCCGGGACGCTGCTGGCGTCAAGATTGGTGGTGACAACTTCGTCGACTTGTTGAGGTTCAAAGTCAACGTCGGTTCCGGCGCCGTCGGAGGAAATTCGAAGCGAGATGCAGCTGCTGCTCCAACGCGGCGATGTGGTCTTCAAATGGCGGATCGTCTGTCGCGGCGCGACGGAGCATTACTCTCTGGGCGCTGACAGGCAAAGAGCGAAAGGTGTACATAATGTGTGGACATAGTTGTTATGCATCTTGCCACGACGACACGGGCTCACTGCATTGATTGGCCTGTTTTCCCAGGGCCGGGCCGTGGATGGTAATGAGTGAGAACAGGAAATGGGATTGATGAAGAAGATCTTGCATAAACATCTCAAAGGCCCCCCTTTTTACCTTCGATTCTGTTCCCCCCCTTTTTTCAGCATGTACAACTCGCGAGCGAGATTAGCGTGGGCATTTTATCAAAAGACAGGATGTGGTTGACGCCATCATCCCATCAATATCACGAATGAGATTCTAATCACATATATGACAAGTCAACACGGTTCCAAGTTTCTTTTTCCTCATCCGCTCCTTCCCTTGTGTGTATTTGGAGACGAGGGAATAGAAGAAGGCGTCAAGTTGGATGCTCTCTCTCGACTCCAGGGGAGACATTCAAAGCCATCCCAATTCGGGCAGCTCCCAATGCCAATGCATTCTGGTGTTTATATCGGGGGGTGACCAATGCTTTGGGTTAGATAATCATCCGCCGTAGTTAGTATTTGGCTCAAGAAGCGTGACAGGCAACCTTATCTTTGCCAGGGACAGCACAGCCCCAGCCCGAGCCTCCCGGGTGCGGGTGATAACTAATAAGGCAATATCACCTGAGCCATTTATCAAGAGGCAGGTAGTCATTGCCCTCGCTTTTTGTTCCCGCCCCTCTGCCCGCACCTTTCTCTCTCTCTATTTCTTCTTCTTTTTTTTTTGCTCCCCCTTCCTCGGAGAGATATCTACGGTGCATGTCCTCTTTCGTCGCAAATGAAATGTGACGACGGACCTCCGCTCCCGACGAGCGCGTGGTCATTGCATAGCTTGGCATCCGGGGTCTCCTTATGCCAAGCACCAGTCCCCCCGACAGATAACAGGGATCACGATGAGGACGATTCCCAGGACAAGAGTGCTAAGCTTTTCGGACGATATCTCCTTCCCCCTGGGCGCCCGGCACTGCTCTTAGTAGTGTCAGCCATCCCGTGTCAAGTTCAGCGAATCGCGAGTCATTGATGATGATGATGGATGATTCAGAGTCGTCATTTATTTCGTTCCAACTATTCTGGAATTCGCCAAAACGCATCACCCTTCAACGCCGGGCAATTAACTGTTCATACATGGATTCATCTACACCTTGTTGGAAGCATCCCTCTCCTGCTCGTCGCGCTCGAGGGCGTCCTGTTCGATAACCTCCGGCGGGTCCTCGATGCCGGTCTGCTTGTAGATGATCATCGCGGCGAAGAGATCGCCAGAGACGTTGACGGCGGTACGGAAACGGTCGAGGAACCAATCGATGGCGACGATGACGGCGTACATGCCAGTGAGCTCGACGTTGACGGAGCGGGCGATCATGACCGACAGGACCAGGGAGGCCGAGGGGATGGGGCTGACACCGATCGAGGCCAGAGTCGACAGCAGAGCGACAATGACATAGTCGGCAGGGCTGAGGGTGATGCCCTGGGTGGAAGCCAGGAAAACGACAGCGGCGGGGAGGTAGATGGCGGTACTGTTCAGAGGTCAGCATTCGATCCGATTCACAGAGAGACGGAGGTGCTCACCCATCCATGTTGATCAGGCAACCAAGGGGACAAGTGAACTTGTAGACGGTGGAGGGAATGCCTCGGGCCTTGGCGCATCGAAGAGTGACCGACAGAGTGGCGGCAGACGACGCGGAACCCCAGGCAGTGACCCAGGCGGGAGAGATCTTGAGCCAGTACGAGTAGGCGTTCATCCTGGTGAAGAAGAAGAAGATGGCCGGGACAATGATCAGGATGTGGATGAGCATGGTCGACAGGGTGGCGCCGATTAGAATACCTAGATTCTTGCCGATCTGGCCAATGTCGAGCTTCATCAGGTTGGGCAGGATCAGAAAGAAGACACCGATGGGCGCCACCTGGATGAGGAAGTTGATGACCTTGGTGATCATACGCTCAATTTCCTCGGTGACGCGGACGATGGGGGAGCGAGGGCTCTCGATGAGATATCCGACAATGATGGCGGTGATGATGACGGCGAGCAGCTCGTCATTGGCCAGGGCATATACCACGTTGGAGGGAATGAAAGATCGGAACATGTCGAGAACGACAGTGTGGACAGGGCGTTCCGACGTATCGGGAAGCGAGTCGTCGTCGCTGTCCAACTTGAGGGAGTCCTCGCCCACGACCGAGAACTGCTTGGACCAGACCAGGCCCACCATCAGGCAGGAGAGTGTGATGGAGATGAGGGTGGTGATGATGTAGTATCCGACGGTCCACCTGGCTAGTAGAGATCCGCCGTTGGACATCTCCCGGAGTCTGATGATGGCGAGCAGCATGGAACAGACAATCAGGGGAAGGACTGGCGGCTGATTAGTGGACTGCGTTTCTTCGAGGATAGAACGCTGACGCATTTAGTTGAGCCCAACTTACCGACTGCCTTGAGGGACCGCAGCCAGAGGTCACCGGGGATGGAGATGATGACACGGGCCGCCTCAGGGACCTCGTCGGCCTGAGTGGCGACGACAACACCGATGGCGATGGCGAGCAGAGCGGCGGTGATGATCTGGAGAGCCGACCCGGGCTCCTTGAAGCTGTGCCACCATGGCTTCTTGACCTCGTGCTCCTCAGCAGGAACGGCAGCGAGATCGCCGCTGGAGTTGGTCCGCACCGCCTGAGGCTGGGGCTCGGGCATATCCTTTGTCTCCTTGGAGGGTTCCATTGCAACGACAACAAGCTCGACTTTGAGTGCGAAAGACGAACAATGAGGAGGTTGGCTGGATGAAATTGACGGGCTGGTAGGAGAGGACAAGAGGAGGGGATGGGAGTGACCTCGAGGAGTTCCTCGTCAACTTTTATACCCATCGCGCCCCCCCCTCCACCCCTCTGCCAAGCCAACACGACTGCTGCTCCGTTGCAGTTACATGGGGGCCATGGATACTACGGCTGCGCGTGCTAAGCTATGGAGCAAGCAGGAAAGTGGGAAACGTTGACAAGAGACAAGGTGCACGGGTGATGTGCCCAGGATCAGACGTCAGAAGGAGCAACGATGCGACGCGGCGAGAAAGGCAGCAGCAGACGGGACAGCCTTGGCCTGGCTAAGAGGGGAAGGTTACGAGATTCTCCCTCTCGCCAAGACGACAAGCATCAGCGGCACGGTCAACGGCGAATTGCTTGGTGGTCGCTCTGGGCATGACGAGCGTTGGCCCGCTGGCTCGGGTAAGCCGAACCAGAGCCACTCGTTGGCAGACGATGTGGAGAGCACCTGTTGATGAGACTTTGGATTTGCCCGAAGAGGCGACGATGCCAAGAGAAAAGGGCGGACAGACGAGTCGTTCGGAGAGCCAAGGCTTCCTCCAGCCCATAGCATGTTGTACTTGCTCCCCTAGCCAAGGCGCCATGGACAACCGAGTACCATGG
>JABFEP010000189.1:0-21469 GCA_013618265.1 Fusarium albidum
ATTATATAGACCGCGTCGCACCCCGCTAGTCTCGAGTCCCATCAGCATCGTCAACCTGGTCTTCTATCACCACAGCCAGCACCCCAAAGTCCAGCTCAGCTCACAGCTCCAAGTCTCACCTGGGCGCCATCGCCAACAAAAACCTTTACAATGGGTTCCTCATCAATCCACAGCGAGAAGCATGACGTGAGTCCCATCAATCGCTGAATTTAACTGACAGCAGTTACAATTAGCTAACTGTGACCAGCCCGACTTCGCGCCCAAGGTCGCCGCGACCAAGGAGGCCATCGGAGATGAGGCCTTCCAGCAGGCCATGATCAAGGAGCCGCCGCCCAAGATCGCCGTGCCGCTGCTCATCGTCGCCAGCTTCGTCGCCTTCTGCTGCTCCACCGCCAACGGCTTCGACGGATCCCTCTTTAACGTCTTGCTGGCCAACGACAACTTCAAGGAATACTTTGGCGTCGGCAACGCGGGTATCGAGGCTGGTAAGTCGCGTTCTTTTTCTGTATTGGTGGCAGTCTGATTGACCGTTACAGGCATCGTCACCTCCATGTACCAGATCGGCTCCGTCGTCGCCATCCCCTTTGTCGGCCCCGCCATCGACACCTGGGGCCGCAGGGTGGGCATGTGCATCGGGTCCTCGGTCATCATCATCGGCGTCATCATCCAGATCTGCACCATCACCAACGGCAGCGTCGACCAGTTCATGGCCGGCCGCTTCTTCCTCGGCTTCGGCGTCGCCATCGCCGCCGCCGCCGGCCCCGTCTACGTCGTCGAGATCTCCCACCCGGCCCACCGAGGCATCATCACCGGTCTGTACAACGTCATGTGGCCCGTCGGTGCCATCGTCGCCTCGGGAGCCGCCCGCGGCGGCCTCAACTACGGCGGCAACACCTCGTGGATGATCCCCGTCTGCCTCCAGCTCATGTTCCCCGGCGTCATCGCCTTCGGCTCCCTCTGGCTGCCAGAGTCCCCCCGCTGGCTTTACACCCGCGGCAAGCAGCAGCTGGCCCGCGACAACCTCATCAAGCTCCACGGCCGCGGCAACCCCGACAGCGAGTGGGTCAAGCTCCAGCTCACGGAGTACGAGCAGTTCCTCGAGATGGACGGCAGCGACAAGAAGTGGTGGGACTACCGCGCCCTCTTCAGCACCCGCGCCGCCTTCTACCGTCTCACCTGCAACTGTCTCGTCTCCCTCTTCGGACAGTGGGCCGGCAACAGTAAGTTCTGGACTCTTTGTCCTCCTCGTCTCGGCTGCTGACTCTCAACCCAGACCTCGTCTCCTACTACCTCAGCGCCTTCCTCGACACCGCCGGCATCACCGGTGCTGTCCGACAGACCAACGTCGCCCTCGGCATGAACGCCATCCAGATCTGCTTCGCCGCCCTCGGCGCCAGCTTCACCGACACCATCGGCCGACGCCCCATGCTTATCGTCGTCAACATCGTCTGCGGTCTCTGCTGGATCGGCGTCACCGTCCCCGCCTCGATCGGAAACATCACCGACATCGACGACGACGCCCAGAAGGCCGCCGTCAGCCCCGCCGTCTCCAGGGCCGTCCTCGCCTGGGTCTACATCTTCCAGATCTGCTACTCCATCGGCTGGACTCCCCTGCAGGCCCTCTACCCCGTCGAGGTCCTCAGCTACGAGATCCGAGCCAAGGGCATGGCCTTCAGCTCCCTCTTCACCTCGGCAGGTATGGATCATGGCCCCTGTGAATCGTCTCGCAGAAAAATTGCTGACCTCTTTTCCCAGCTATGCTTGTCATGCAGTTTGGTATGCCCGTTGCCATCGAGCGGATTGCCTGGAAGACCTACATCGTCTTCTGCGTCTGGTGCTTCATCCAGTCTGGCATTCTCTACTTCCTCGTCCCCGAGACCAAGAACCGAACCGTGCGTGACCCTTCCCCTCATCCTGTGATTCCCTTACTGACTACTCGTACAGCTCGAGGAGCTCGACCACATCTTTTCCTCCAAGAACCCCGTCAAGGCGTCCGAGGAGAAGAAGGTCTACCATGTCGACGAGAACGCCAACGTCGTCAACATCGACGTGGCCACTTCCAATCCCAGCAAGGTTTAGATGCGTCAAGCTTATTAGTCTCGCCCTGGGGCCTGCAGCCCGTCGCCGATGGTCGGATCGCCCCCGAGCCATCGTCAGCCCCAAATACCCCTAAGATTCGCGTTTGGAGGATAATAGCATGGGAGATTGACAAGCTTCAGTTAATCACAAACTCTCACTTTACTCGATATTAATTTACTCCCTGATTTCTCACGTCTGTTCCATGTCTACTTGAAATGGCCTTGAGGTCCAGTCGTGATCGAGGTGCTCCATCCGCCCCCGATGGCCATAGTCCGATATTGCTCTGTCAATCTTCTAATCAATCTTCAATACTCAGCCGTCTGCCAGATAAGCTTCAACTGGACAGAGCAAACCAGCCATTCTATCACTCTTGGGACGATGGCCAGGATGGACTTGACACTGGAAGTCTACAGTCAACATGGTAAGCTGTTCCGGACTCGACTTGCTGCGAACTCGACATCTTATACAGAGGGCGTGTCTAGGATCCAATGAGTGTGCCGTCAAAGCATAGTAACTCTATGGCCCTCCAGAATTTGCAGGCACGAGTCCCGTGGGATAATGTTGGCGTCGATAGGACTGGCAAGATGGACGATGGCGCCGACGATGCTTGGGAATTACCTGATATTCTTTGACCAAATCTCACACAGATGGCTCGTCCTAGGATCATGGGATGCTCTGTTATAGATGAAGACCCTCTCGGCTCGTCCTTATCGCAAGTGTCTCGGATCCGGTTACTCTATTGGGCAAGCTCTGACCACGGTCCGCGGCCATCCCCGCATACGCCTCTCTCATCAGGATCGCCAACCCCGCCTCTTGGATCCTTATCTCCGCAGGGGCCGGAGAGTGTTCTGCGTACTCCAAAGGACACGCTCACGGCAAGGATATACCTTGGGACTCGAATTGCAGTTTCCTTCGGTCATCATATCGCATCAAGCCGTTTCTGGGCCTGCAGCATGGGGAACATCCATGTCACTGATCTAACCGAGGCGGACATTCCCGGCGCAGTGAAAGCCGTGCAGTAAGTCAGCAGAGATGGCAGGATGGCACCTATGTCCTGGGCGGCGACAGACTCCGAGACTGACTTCCGCAGGCAAGCATTTGTCGGGGATCCATATAACGTCTGGGTTTATGATCAAGCCAAGGCAAGTCAAGACCCCGATACACGGCCTTCCTGATAAGTGACTTTAAACGAAGTAACACGGCCTTCCTGGCCACCGATGGTGCTTCTCAGACTAATTCAGAGTCCCAGTTCGATCCAGAACGAAACTCGGTCTCCCTCGCCATCCGCATGCGATGGGGAATGCGCAACGGCATCTTCCACGTTGCCAAGGAAGAAGGCAGCGACAAGGTCCTAGGTGTGGCCATGTGGTTGCGGCCGAAGCCGGCAGGACAGCCTGCCACCTGGAACGACTGGTTTGAAGGCTGGCGACTGTACTTTGGTCAAGTCGGCATGAACCTGTACTATGGACGGGGAGGGTTGAATGTCAAGGTACGGCTCCATGCCTACTAACCAATGCCAGTGACTCACTCGAAACAGAGATACTACATCTGGAAGAGCGCACAGGCAAAAGCCCAATCAGAGGTCTGGACCGACCCCCGAGGATACTACTTCCTCAACATCATGGTCGTCCTTCCCGAGTCCCAGGGCAAAGGCGTCGGTGCCAAGCTCATGAAGGCCGTCACGGATCAGGCAGATGCCGAGAACATGAAGTGCTACTTGGAGTCTAGCCGAGACGTTCCAAACATTGCTATATATGGGCGGTGGGGGTTCAAGTTCCAGAAGGATATGGTTTGTGATGACGACGGCGATGCGATTGACTTGTTTACCATGACTAGGGAGCCCAATGCCGAGCCTGGAAATGGGAGGTGATTCCTGGAGCTGTCTATGACTGTCGTGAAGAGTGTATACTTATAACTTCCCCGCTGAGCAAGACTATTCAACTCGGCCAACAAATGATCTTATCCTTATCACCGCTGACCGGACTCTCGCCCCCAAGTTAAAGATAACGTCTGACTTCCGGCTCAAGACGGCTCAGTGTGCGGGGTTCGGAACGGGTTGCCTCTAATAGTTAGCCGCCTGAGACCCGAGGATAAGACCCCGCCTGGTCTGTCAACTGACTGTTTCCATCTTCCACTTCTTTCAAGTATTGGTTGGCAAACAAGCGGTTTCTTCTGCACAACTCCAGCTTTCTCACTTTTTGAAACTTGCTTCTTAACTCTTGTTCTCTCGGACTGCCATCACTAACTAGTTCAGACATCATGGGAGACATAATCTCGCCCGCATCCAAGGGAGCCCCTCATCCGTATGAAGAAAAGGTATCATTAGCCAGAGCCAAACGCGATGCCGGCCTCGCCAAGGTCCAGCCAGAGCTGCAGGGAATCCCGAGTGAACTCCCACTCAATTCCCAAAGTCTCCCGAAAGCAGTCCTGACTGCACGAGAGGTCGAAATCACAGAGACCTACACTGTGCTGGAACTCATCGCCGTCCTGCGGGAGAGGAAGGTCACCGTCGAGGAAGTCACGAGGGCGTTCCTCCGACGAGCCGCGCTGGCCCAGGCCGCTCTGAACTGCATCGTGGATCTCATGTGGGATGAAGCCATTGCCCGGGCGAAGCATCTCGACTCCCTGCCCGAGCCCAAGGGAGCCCTCTTTGGCCTGCCCATCTCGACAAAGGAGCACCACGGCATGGTAGGCGACAATGTCACCACGCACGCGTCATTTTCTGCGTGGATCGGAAAAGCCCATGGGTCAAACCTGCTGTACGATACTCTATGGGACCAGGGCTGCGTCTTCTACGTCAGGACCACGCAGCCGCAGACGATTATGCATCTGGAGACGAACAGCGTCATTTACGGACGGACTGTTAACCCGTATAACCGCGACTTGACTCCTGGTGGGAGCAGTGGCGGCGAGTCGGCTTTGCTCGGTATCCGTGGAAGTATACTGGTAGGAGACCTTGACTGACCTTGATTCTTGTTTTGACTTGTATAGGGCGTCGGCGGAGACATTGGTGGTAGCATTCGTTGTCCAGCAGCCCACGTTGGTGTTTACGGTTTCAAGTACGCAAAAGAAGCATATCTAGAGAAATAAGTGCTGACGCAGAGATAGGCCATCTCTCAAGCGGATTTCAGTCATGGGTGGACGAGCCATCATGAACGGCAAGGAGACGATTGCGTCCACCCCCGGCCCAATGACTGTTGACCGCGACGCTCTCGAGCTGTTCATGAAGGCAGCCTTGTCGTCCAAGCCATGGCGGATAGATCCCTCGCTCACTGTCAAAGAGTGGACTCCCTATACGATCAAGAGACCGCTCAAGATTGCGGTTCAATGGTGGGATGGCGTGGTGCAGCCCCATCCGCCGATGACGCGTGCCCTGTGGGAGGCTGCCGAAGCGTGCAGAAGGGCGGGCATGGAGGTTGTCGACTGGGACTGCGAGGCCTTGGACCACGGAAAGGCATGGGAAATTCTGTCGGCGCTGTACTGGCCCGATGGCGGTCAAGAGGCTCTCGGTCTGCTCGAGTCTGTTGGAGAGCCGGTTCTCCCGTTGACAAAGTTCATCATCCAGGAGCAGCCAACTGTGAAGAACCTGACGCAGCACGAGCTTTGGGAGGTGAGTGTGGCCTGGTACTTGCACTATCAAAGCTAACTTGTTTTTGCAGCTCTGTGTCCAGCGGGACTCTTACCGCGCTGCATATTCTCGAGCTTGGGCAGACACAGCGTCTAGTGATGGCAGAGAAGTAGATGTAATTCTCTGCCCGCCCTCTTTCGGAGCTGCAACCCCCCACGATCAGTCTCGCTACTGGGGATACACTGCCCACTGGAACTTGCTGGACTATCCGGCGGCAGTCTTCCCGGTCACGACGGTCGACCCAATAAAGGACCTTAAAGACACTAACTACGTTCCCAAGAACGATGAGGACAGGTTTGTGTACGACATGTACTCCCCGGACAAGTACAAGGATGCTCCTGTGAGCTTGCAGGTCGTTGGACGACGGCAGTATGATGAGAAAGTGCTTGCTGCGTTGAAGGAGATTGAGCACGCCATGGGGAGAAAGTAGCGAGAAGTGAGGAGATGGTTATTGCGAAGCTAGAGGTGATTGATGATAGAACTGATGCTGTGGGTGCCTGCTAGGGACAGCGAGATGAATATTAGACAGCAAGAAGTACCCATGAGCTGAACCTTGTAACTGTGATCATGATCGAGTAATAAAGAGCATAGTTATTCAAAGTACATCTTTATCCTCCTAGTCTGGTTCAACATGGTGCAATGTGTGCAGTCCAACTGGCAGAGACCTGGTTGGCCTGACCGACCAGAGATTCCAGGCCGATACCGTATCTTCAGGATGACAGCCCTTCTTATCTCTTGGCACCACATCTCAAAGACACTAATCGCATGCGTCCCCCACTCGCATACACTTGCCAAATGGAGCAACCAGGAGCGCCTCTCCGAATCATCCCCCATCCCCGCTTCTACACAGACAGCAAGCAAATCGACAAAGGCAGCTGGTTCTAAACAAGAAGCAATAAAGGCGCCAGAATAAGAAACAAAAGTCGCGTTGCAAAGCCGTGGCAGTATTGGGAAGCAGCATGGCACATGCGACTCAGAAAGAAGAGCTGCCTTCCTACCTGAGTGAGTACCGTAAGATGCTCGTATGTGCCCCTCCTAACCAAGCTGTAACAGACCCTACAACCTCTCAGTTCCTCTCACATGTCTCCAGGGCCATAGCCCAAGATCCGGGTTTACCTCGACCGGACCCTACCGTCTCAGCTTGGCAGGTTCCCATCCATCCGACAGTGGCATCTATCCAGTCGCCGACACTGCCAGTACGAACCGGCTTTGCCGTCATCGGCTCTGGCATAACTGGCTGCAGCGCCACAAGGGCATTGCTCGAGCATAATGCTGCTAGTTCATCTCACGTAGCAGTTCTCGAAGCGATGACCCTCGTGAGCGGAGCCACAGGCCGCAATGGAGGTCACCTCGTCACGGCATCGGGACACATCTACGGTCCCTTTGGCTGCGCAGCATGGCCCCGAGGCTGCGAGGCAGATTACGCGGTTTAGTATCATTAACATTGAGCATCTGATGAAGACGGTGAGAGACATGGATGAGAAGTTGCAGGACGAGTGTGAGATTCGTGACGTTTTAAAGGTCATGGCGGTGGGAGAGGATGAGACGTGGGCTGCGACCAGAGAGTCTGTTGTTGATTTTCAGAAAGCAGTGCCAGAATACGGTGCGTACCATAGGATAATCGAAAGAGACGATGTCCCAGAGGTACGCATGCAGTTTGTGACCCGTCACCCAGTTGCTGACTTGACAATTTAGAGGTGGAATATCAAGGACGCATCTGGGGCTGTCGAGCACGATGCCGGCGCCATCTGGCCACATCGCCGCTGCACCAACGGCCACGCTGCTCATCTGTTTCCCAACCTGGCTGGTCGGATCTACCCCTTCCGGGGGACAATGACGGTTCAAAAGCCGGGCCCGTCTCTGCCAGACTTCCGAGGGTCGCGGTCATGGAGCCTATCCCATAAACCGACGCTGGATGTCCAGACGGGGCTGTACACCATTGGTCTGTACTACCTGCAGCAGAACGCAAGGACGGGGAGGATCTGGTTCGGCAATGAGACGGCGTATATGAAAGATATCCTGACGTCGGATGACACGTACCTATGTTCCTAACGAAGCGAGGGAGGCTCTCTCGACGGTTGCCAAGACTGTTTCTCAAGGGATGGGATTCCCAGATATCCGAGATCGAGGCTATCTGGTCGGGCATCCCGGGCCACACGGCTGATGGTCTGCCCATCGTTGGAAAGGTGCCTGAGTTCATCGCTGGCTCCCCGGGCGACGACGGACAGTGGATCGCTGCTGGCTTCAACGGCTACGGGATGGACAAGTGCTGGCTGACGGGCGAGGCGCTGGTCAAGATGATGCTTGGGGAGGACGTGAGCGACTGGTTTCCAGAGTGCTTCCTTGTAACGGAGGATCGACTGAAGGGCAAGCTGACGGCTGATCAAACGGTGCTCAAACTCGCAAGGATTGCTCTCCCTGGGGTAAAGGTCACAAGGCTATAGTCATGTAGGAGCTATCCTATAATGGTACCCAGATTCCATGCTACATCTATAACTCACATCAAACGGGATATCCCTCAAAACGCCGAGGATGTGCATTGCAAACCTCGTTAGCCAGGTCTGCCTCTGCAGCACCGTAGGCGTTGTCTGAGCCGGCAAGGGACGAAGAATATCATGCTTGTCCCAATGTGCATACCGTTCATATGGGCAAAATCTTTGGATAAGCAGGCCACTGCTATGTCCTGGATGGTATGAGAACACCGGATGACTGCCGCATGCTTTCAGCGATGTTGCGCATCACGTTAGATTTGCTGTCCCAGGGGCAATAGAGCGTGGTGGCTTCGCGGAAGAATCGGACAAGGCTGTCGGCAGGCTGAAGAGTTCCTGAGGAGGGCCTAGCAAAGGTTGGTCGGCTTCAACGAGGAGCAAGAGTCGGACGCAGTCTCAGATGGACTCTGCTCCTCGACTCTTGGCTCCAGTGCTCCGGCGTTGGGTGGGAGCATTCCAAGACCCGTCATGGTTCGTCCACACCGAATGTTGGGTTGGAATCATGGCCAGCCATCGTCCAGGCTGTGCTGTTCATGTATGGTGAACATGAACCCCAGGAGGCATCAACAGCGCAAACAGTGCCCTTCCCCGCATTTTCCCCCATCACACTGTCCACGGCTGGCTGCTGATACCAGATCTAGGAGTTAAGGCGAGTGGATAACAACGCCCCAGAGGTTGCCCGAGAGCCGTGAGCATCATCAATGGGATGGGCCTAGAGAGGAAAGCTCATGCTGCTGCGGGAACATGGCTGATCCTGATGGCCCGTACATCAATAATCAACTGATAAAGCCTAGTTTTGTATCGCCACGTAATAGTAATTTTATAGATGATGCATAGACCTCGTTTGTGGTTAGGGTCTCAGACAGAACACTGAGGTTTTATCAACTAAATGCAGAGCCTGCAACACCCGTAACAACCTATACTACATGTCAGAGCCTCTGATGGGAGGTGTCCCAACTTGAAATGAACCAACGGTTTCCTTCCCCATTGGCCGTCCACCTGCCTCCCCCTCGTGGCCAGCAAGTCTTCTCACCAGTTGCAGGCGATCTCGCCTGCAGGGCGCCAGATGACTCGCTCCACTATGATGCCGCAACCTCCCTGGCCAACCCAGTCCATCTGATAGCAGGTCTTATGGCCATTATCTCTCCAGATGCGGTGGGCCCGGCGCTTGTTGGGGTCAACGCAGATGTTTTGCTTGCGGCCGCAGGCGGTGAAGTCGTAGCAGCCGCCGCCGGTCCCACCGACCCGATGACGGTAGCACTTGCCGCAGTCATTGACACGGATATCATAGTCCTGCCAGACGATGGTGGTAGGGGGGGCACCCCCTTCTCCCGGGGTCGTCTGCTGGCTCCAGGTGTACATCATGTCAAAAGCCTTGTTGTAGTCTGGGCATGTGCCCTGGCTGCAGGCCCCGGACGCCAAGGTCGTGTCGCCGTCTGCCGGAGAAGTCTCGTCGCCGTCAAAGACGTCCATTCCGTGCTTCGTCTTGATCTCGTTGATCTGGGCGGTGTCGTTGCTGATGTCGATGGCACCTTCGGGGAAAGCGGGAGGGTTCCACATGTCCGCTTCAGTGGGAATATATGTCTTGGTGGGCACGGCGGCCGTGGAGGTGGAGGAGCCGGTGGCGAGAGGGTTGGCCTGGATGGAGGCGGCCATGGCCAGAACCATGGTGTTCTTGAGGGAAACCATGGCGAATGCTTGATGGAGAGGAAGAATGGGCAGTGTTGGAGATGTCTGGTCCAAGTTGAAGACAACCAGTTGGGGCTTGGGGGGCTGATGGTTGTTGGCCTTGGAATGCACAAAAAGAGAGGCAGACCAGAGGCTTTATATATCTCACGAGAGGCAGAGGCAGATGGATAAATGTAGGCCAAACGCCCACCAGCCTCCTCCTACGGATGATAGCATGGCCAGTGTCCCGGCCGTGGGATGTCAATAGTGGGCGGCGTAAACGGGCGAGGGGCGGAATTTACCGCATGATCCTGCCTGGTACCTTTGGCAGTCAGGGCCCCTTGCGGTCTCCAAGTGGCCTACAAAACTGAGGAACAACTATGCTTGGTGGCAATCCGAAGACGAGGTCAGGCCCGAGATATCACGATAATAACATCAATATGACCTGTCTAGTTCTGTCACGTAAACCCTGGCCTCGTCTGGTATCCACTTTCATGTTCTCTGTGTAAGTAGGGACGGAGATGCAATGCAAGCAGTTCATGCGGTGAAGAGGTGCACGAGTCTAGAACCCTCGGAGATTTGTCGGTCAATGGCCGGATCGGAGTCAGTTTTGGCCGTTGCAGCAACCCTGTCTATGTTCGTATCGGGGCAAAGCTCGTCCTATCCTTTTGCATGGAAGGAATCGAAGGATTCGACTGGAGTATCCGCATTTCTTTCTCGGCAGGGACGGAACCGAAGGATTTCAACTGCAGTGCCGCGTCGAGTCAGGTGATGGAGAGACCAAAAGTGCCAGGCTCCATATATGTGGTAATAGAAAAGGAAGCGAGGCATCAAGGGCGCTGCTGTGCCACACTAATAATCCTCGCGGCGGAGAGGGACTGATTCTGGTTAAACTGGATGTGCAAAGGGGGATGGAACAACTAGTACTATGAATTGATAAGATTCTGATCAAGTTAGCAGAACCTTGGGTCCAGCGCGATCACGGCCGTCAAATTATACAATTCGGACCTCAGGGTAATAGGCCAGGGGTTTTCCTAATAGATCTGGTCTGCATAACTTGCCGTGTATTAGTCGCCACGATCAGGGAGATTGCCTAGGTAATCACTTGAAAGGTTGACTGACTTATCTCAAAGCCTTGACTTGGAAGATTTAGGCACTATCTTTCTACCATGCTTTAAAACTTTATCAATCTTCTCGACTGACCTTGGGTTGATATCATGCTATATCTAAAGACAGCTCTATTTCAAGAGTACGATAATATCCCGTTCCTCTACTGCTCAAGGGTTGGGTATTTAAATCAATAGGTTAAATAATACCCGTGAGACTGACCTCATAGCTGGGAACAGGCAATACCAAGCGAGGTACATGGTCCCAGAGTGCAGCAAACACCAAGTCATATCCCGAGGCGCGTGCTTCTGGTTTAGAAATCAAAGGATGATTCGGGAAGCAACCTTCCCTCCAAGGTGCGGGAACCGAATGCACGGGGAAAGCTACTTTTTTGCGTGCACCTTGAAGGGTAGGCTGCTTCCACCATAATAAACAACAACACATTGCGGCTCACCTAATGACTCACATCACGGCCCGATATCGACAGCTGCATAAACTATAAAGCAGGAGAATGTACGGGATGATAAACATAAAAGGTTCACTTGCCCATTGCCCCCCGCTTGAAACTTCCAAGACTTCCATCCTCCCCGTCAACTGCTCCCCTGGGCCATCACACATTCCCTGATCCTCAGGTTGCAACCGCCTCCATCAAAAACAAATGATGGGGTCTCGAGCTTCTCTTCCTGATCCTCTCCTATCAGAGCTGTTCAACCGCGTCGAATGCTCTCCTGAGACATCATCACAACTCGCTCAAAAACAAACAACACAGTCCCGATCTTCTCTTCTCGAGTCTCTCCCAGCAGAGCTGTTCAACCCGATCCTGGCCCTCTGGAGCGTCGAGGACATCGCCAGGCTCGTGCAGTGCAACAGAAGCTTCCACAGGTCTCTGGACCCGTATCTGTTTTCTCTGCCGGGCCCCGCTAGGAGACTCATGCGATGGGGGTGCGTCCATGGCGAGACGTGGGCTGTCAAGAAAGCCCTCTATTACGGAGCCCACTCCAGTTTCATTAAGGTGCCGAACCCCAACGGTAAACTCGTCCGGCGGTTTGGCCATGACGAGCCTCTCTGGACTTCCACTCTCTGCCTCGCCGCTGGACGTCGCCATTACGAGACATTCCGGCTCCTCTTGGAATCAGGCGCACACCTGAACGAATGGATCCACGCCAACCAAGCTTTGGTTCTCCGCAAGAGGCTCTTTGACCCGTTCGACACACGGTTGATGCAGACGTGTATAGACCTTGGAGTGTAGGACACAATCCGGGGCTTCCATGATGACCTTGACGAAGCACTGTTGCGATCAGTCAAGTGCCCGAACGGGTTCGACATGTGCAGATACTGGCTGGGGCTCGGCGCGAACCCGACAGCCCTCATTGAAAAGTGGCAATGGTACAGCGAGTCACCCTTGGCAATGGCCGTGCTCACGGGGACGGTTCCTCTGATCCAGCTTCTGCTGTCCAGAACGAAGGTCTTGCATGTCTCGATATGGGAAGTGCCACTCAGAGGTAGCTACGGGGTGAACAGGCCCGTCTGTCCGTGGAAGGCGATCCCTGTGATAGCTGCGGCGAGGCGCATGGCAACTGACGGAGACGAGACCATAATGAAGCTGCTTCTAAAAGCCGCCGGCTACATCAACACCAAGACCGAGAGCCATCTGGCAGGCTTCAATACACTGACAGTGGTCGTGCCGCTAAAAATCACGCCGCTGGACACGTTCGTCCTCACCGCCGACATGAACAACACCGAGGTTTCTGCCTCCCGGGGGGTGAAATTCTTCCTGCAGCGAGGCGCCGAGATGTCACCGTCACGGTCACCCAGCGGTGAACTGTACCCGAGGATGGCGGTAGACATCGTGGGTAGGCTGTGGGAAAAGCTGGACGGCGTGCAGTGTCTGTTGAACGACGAGACGTACGCTGTTCTGAAGCTTCTCATCACACACGGAGGGGCTAAACGCGCCGTGTCTCACTTTCTGGTTAATCGAACGTTCAGAACCGGATCAGCTCCCGTGCCTCCGGAGGTCTACCATGTGGTCATGGATCGGTGGCGCATCATCCTGGACCTTCTCCTCGACGTGGAGGAGAGCTTTGAGCACTGTCTTTCCCAGGACATAGACGAGCTCTTCATTGACTTTGCCGTCAGCATCCTGGGCGCACTTCTCATATGCGAGCCCAGCACCTTTCACGGCCGGCTCAACGACAGCCACCCGGTAACACTGCAGAAGCTTTTAGCCAGGGGAGCGGATATCAGAGCAAAGTCCAAAAAACGAGGAAGGGACGTCATCAGTGTGTTGACGGGAATTCTCCGACCCAGGTCCTTCTACAAGGGGCCGCTGTGGCAGGGTTGCCATTGGCATTCGGAGCAGCTCTGTCCCCTGCGAGACGCTAGGGCGCGGTCGTTTGTAGCTACCTTGATCGCGCTCGGGGCGAGGCGGGTTACCAGGCATAACGTCGAGGATTTCAAGAAAACGTTCCCCGACCCCGAGATATGGGTGCGAGCTCTGAGAGGCGATATCGACGAGGAGGAGAGGTTGCTTTGGATGCCGTCGGCAGGCTTTCTGCTCGAGGGGAAGGGGGGTTCTGGAGGGAACCAAGAGATGTCAACCAAGGGACAAGAAATAGATGGAGGGTGTATATTACAAGACACGGGCTTCAATGTTTGGATAAAACAGAGTTTATAAAGTCAAGGGTTCTACATTATGGCCGTACTTGACGATTATATTTCAATTGCAGTCGACAAGCATCTATGAACCAACTGATAGTAAAGATTCACGTCATCTATACCTGCGGACTTGCGGACCGGAGCCGAAGCCGCGGACATATGCGGCCGGGGTGATGATTCGTCCGCGGACTTTCTGGCCAATGGCAGACGAGCAAAAAGATCTCCCGTGTAACTGGCCTCTCGGCGCAACTGGCCTTCCGTGAATGAATCGACCTGTCTCAAAGGATGAATCTCGAGATTTGTAATTGAGTCAGATCTCGGAGACTTTTCTGTGAGAAATGGACTACATAACGATCCATCCTGCACCGCGTCTTTTGCCATCATCAATTCATCTTCTCCCATCATACACCATCATGGCGACCAAGCGAGCAATTCTCGTCACGGGCTGCTCAGACGGAAGTCTTGGGTCTGCTCTCGTCCTGGCCCTCCGCGACCGCGGCTGGCGCGTCTTTGCATCTGCGCGCAACACGTCCAAGCTGACGGCCGCTAAATCAGCCGGCATTGAATGCGTGCAGCTGGACGTCAAATCCGAAGAGTCCATCTCTGCCGCCGTCGAGCACGTCAAGCAGCTGACGGGGGGTTCGCTCGACGGCCTCGTCAACAACGCCGGGGCTGGGTACAACTCTCCCGTCGTCCACGTCGAGATGGACAAGGTCCGTGACCTGTTTGACCTCAACGTCTTCTCCCTCGTCAGGACCACCAGCGCGTTCCTCCCCCTGCTGCTCAAGTCGAGCCACGGCGCCATCATTGTCAACAACACCTCTGCAGCGGGCTTGCTCGGATGCGGCATTCCATTCCAGGGCGCGTATGCCGCGTCCAAGGCTGCGGCCGCGAGCTTGACGGATGCCATGAGGGTTGAACTCGCACCTTTCGGCATCAGGGTCGTCAACGTCTTCACCGGCGCCGTCACGTCCACGTTTTTCGACAACGCTCTCTACCCCGAGTTGCCGAGCGGGTCCATCTACAGCCCCGCCAGAGAGGCCATCGAGGCAGGCATGGGCGGAACCATGCCCGGCACCAACAAGGGGGATGCCGCCACGTGGGCGAGGCAGGTCACCGGCGACATCAGCAAGAAGAAGCCGCCGCATATGGTTTTTAGGGGGCCGATGGCTGGTCTGGGCAGGATAGCCACTTTGCTCCCGGTTGGGTTGATGGATGGCACGCTCAAGGAGTTGTCGGGGATAGATGTGCTGGAGCGCAAGATTCAAGAGCAGGGCGGGCTGGACAAGTTTAAGGAGTCGTGAACCTGGCCTACTTTAGGAGCCTAATTAGATTTCCCTCGGGATTTTCATATTCAAGTAGATAGACGGTGTTAATATTATCAAAGGCTATTCCTCTGAAATCTCATCACTTTATAATCTCTCTTAACAGCCAAGATTAGAGCCAAGCGATTCACACTGATATACTGTCCACCTAGAAGAGTCGTGACTGTGGTCAGGCCGACGGCGGCCATGAGCAGAATCCCCAGCAGAAGAGAGGCGAACCACCCACTGGCAGAGTACTGCCGAGCACGAGGAGGCCGATGGCGGTGTTGTGGTCCGTAGCCGATGCCACAAGGTTGTGAATGGTTTCAGGGTCTGGACGGTGACATCGCCGTGGAGGACTGAGCCGGTTCGACGGGATCATTACAGTCTTTGTCGGGCGTTATGGAGAGCTTGGTGGTTTGGGATGTTGATGTTTGATTAGCTTTATAGTCGAGGCCACTCGCATGGCAATCAAGGCGAGGGCTCAAAAATAGCCACCGCTTGGAGTAACTGCCCGTTTACCGCGGTGATATGACTACGGCTCTACGAGATAAAGGCGATGGTCAGATGCGGTGTATCCTGAATATCTCGTCCAATTGACACGGAGTTAAAGCATGTCAATATAAGGCACGATGGTCAATTAAACCATGAGGAGAGCCGGATTCCTGAATCCCCACTATATGTTTGCTACAGATGCTTCGTCGTTATCCGGGTGGTATTCAAGCACTATGCAGCCTTGAGTTGGGTCGCTTTGTTGCCTAGCTGATGGGAAACTAGGCGATGGGCACATGGGGATCAACTTGAGAACTACTCTTCTTAAAAAAGTACGCCTTCTCGTGCCATTTATTGAGAATTCCCGGCCAGAAGGATTCGGCAGTCAACCTCCCTTTCTCCAGCACCCGACCACCACACAAGACTAGATGACTTGCTATCAATCGCTTCACGTCATCGGCTCAGCAATCAAATCCCTGCACAAAGTTAAAAATCAGGTAAAGTTGTGTAATATCTCCAACCCAGTAAGCTGGAATCTCGGGCGGTGGAAAAATACATCTCCGCTGAGCAGTGGCGAAAAATCATATGCCCGGATCCGGTCTAACGCTGGGGTATCAAGATGACCTTTTCCCATTCACCAACGGATCGCGAAAAGCATCAATTCAGCATTCATCCTTGACCATCTCAGAAAAGGGAAAATGGCATTCGTCCAGGATCTGGCCTCGCCCCAGGCCTTTCTGCAGACCCTGTGGGCCAACCCGCTCGCCCGCAACACCACCATCGCGCTCCTCGCCGGCGGCATCATCTCCAAGCTCAACCGCGTGCTCAACGACCGGGCGCTCAATAACCATTCGTCGTCGCGCGCGTGGGACTGGAAGAGGGAAATCGTCCTCGTCACAGGAGGCAGCAGCGGTCTCGGAGAGCTGGTTGTCCGGAAGCTCGCTGACCAGAACATCAAGGTGGTCGTGTTTGACGTCAACGAAGCGTCGCAGGCGTTTCCACCGTGCGTCCACTTCTACAAGGTCGACATCACCGACTCCAAGGCCGTCGCCGAAGCTGCAAAGTCTCTCCGCGAGCAGGTAGGCGAGCCGACCGTTCTGGTGAACAATGCCGGCATCGGTTGGCCCGGCAACGTCATCGAGACTTCAGAGGAGAGGGTCCGGCGAGTCTTTGAGGTCAACACCATCTCGCACTTTATCCTCGCAAAGGAGTTTGTCCCTAGCATGGTTGAGAATGACCACGGCCATGTCGTCACCGTGGCGAGCATGGCGAGCTACGTCACCATCACCGGCAACACCGAGTACAGCTGCACCAAGGCTTCGGCCATGGCCTTCACCGAGGGCCTCCGACAGGATCTGCTGCACAAGTGCAAGGTCAAGCACGTTCGGACGAGGTGAACACTCTCATATGCCCTGGCTGTCCGTGGACTAACGCATCCAGCATCATCCACCCCATCTTTGTCAGAACCCCCATGACAGCTACCTTTGCGCACAAGATCAAGGACATTCTCGAGCCGGGACCCGTTGCCGATAGGATCGTCAAGCAGATCCTGGACGGCAAGAGCGGCGTGGTCTTTCTCCCGTCGAACCTCTGGGTGGCGTCCCTGCTTCGAGGCTTTCCGGACTGGTTCCAGGAGTGGATCAAGGGAAGAAGGGCCAGGGATATCTCGCGGGGATGAGGAGCTTGCGCACAGGTCTTGACGTGTTGGGATCGAGAGGTGGTGTTTCTTCTTTTAAAGCAGAGCGTGCGAGGATTCCGTCGTTATGTATATTTGCCCGATGTAGCTTCAGCGATTGCTGATATTCAAGCACAGTCCAGAAATGAATAAAAGAGGCCGTATTATGACAGTTGTGAGTTGTGGTTGTTTGTCGTGTAGGAGAAAGCCTGCCCGTGACAAACATGATACCGGTGTTTAATCATCGACAGTAATTGACTGTTCCAAGTCATTCTGTCGTCCATAGACCAAGGTGCCATGGATCGATTCACGGCCTAGAGGTCTCTGATATCCGAATCACATCCCAAGGGCATCTTTACGACTCTGATGCAGTCGAGATCCCAACTATAAATATCCAAGCATCCCCAAGATATCCTAGACTCCAATTTGAGCTATACTCGACCGTCCGCCACTATATAAGCCACCACAATGTGCATCATAACTCAGACCCACTACCACTGCGTACGCTGTCGCATGGTCATCACGACTCGCACATGCTACGTATACTGCCCCAACCCGGGGCACAAGGGCCACTGCCATATCGATAGCCGGACTGCTGCCAAGTGGATACACTATCGGTACTGTAAGTACTGCACGCCGGCTTACCACGATGACCCCATCTTTCTACAGCTTTAGCTGGGGATTCCACCCTGTCCCGGGGGGTATTTGAGGTTCTGGTGGAAGGTTTGGGATTCATAGCGAAATCTACTGAATTAAGTTAAATTCCACACATCTTGCCTCTTAATTTGGCACCAAGCATCAAGCTCCAGCCGTGGCTTTGCAGTGGTCAAAAACGTGTCGTCGGGGAGGAACCAATGGCGGTTGGAATCCCCTGGTCTATACGGCACAAGCACTGCGAACCACTGCCATGATCAAGACAACACGCAACCTCCCATCGTCACATGAAAGGCCGATGGACAACACAGGCTCGCTACTTCCAATAAAACGTGGTGTGAGTCGCTGCCGGGCTTTAAAGGGGAGAAGACCGGCCCTGGGAGGCAGGTGGTATAAATGCTCAGAGTTGTATTGCTCTATACCTGCCATTGTCTAGAGTAGTCTGACCAGAGGACATGTGCCGTTGAGAAACCGTCTTGTTGCTAGTAATATTATAAAAATAAGGGGCATCTAGAATCCCCCACAAATGCTGGCCTCTTTAGCCGTCCCTTCACAACAGGCAACCAGTTCACCTCGCATCATTTATAAGAGGTTATTAGGAGCGTGATTCCGCGATCTAGAGTCGACGCTTAGATTTGTCTCAGAGCCCGTGTCTGGGCCTCCTCGCTGCCTCAGACTTGAAGGCCGTTCTTGCTCATCTGTAGGAAACAGCGGCAGCGAGGGGTCCGCTGGTGACCGGCGTCCCTGACTATTGTGGTTCATCGAGAGCTGCGACCGACTGGCCGAAACGTTTGTGTACTGGCCCGTCGGGGTCGGGGACGCGTCGTCAAGGTCTGCATACGATCCCGAGGCAGACTTGTCGCCTCTGGCCGTTGCAGCGAGGGCGTCCAGCTCGTTGGTCGTGTCGAGCTGTGTCTGCGACTTTATGAACGAGGCGCGATCGTCGGCCATGAAGTGATACCGGGCATCGGGGTTCTTGCGCCAGAAGATGAGGGCCGTCGAGGCGATGATCATGAGCAGCAGTATCAGGGAGAAGGCGGCGTTGATGATGAAGAGGGCGACGCCGACCGCCGAGGGGAAGACACCCGGGATATCCAGCACGTTGGTAAAGATGAAGAGGAAGATGGCGTTGATAAAGTTAAAGACGTAGATGGCAACGTTGAAGGAGTTGGTGCTCTTGTCCATCCACGGGCGCATGACGCTGCAGGTGATCAGGGCGGCCGCCTCGATGAGGATGAGGGCGACGGCCTGGAGAACGCCGTGGTGCTGGCCCAGGGCGATGAACATGCTCTTGATGAGGATGTAAAGCACCAGGGGGCCGAGGAAGTAGTATCCCGAGGCGCGGAACTGCACGTAGAGGAATCCCCACTTGTTGAGGATGTGCGGGTCGGCAAACAGGGGGTGAGCAGGGTTGCCCACGGCCGAGTTGCGCGCGATTCGGATGATGGTCAAGGCGGCTCCAGAGAGGGCAAAGAGGGTGCCGAAGAAGAAGAAGACGGCAAGGACAACCAGGGCTGGGGAGTCAGCCTGGGTGAATTCCCAGAGACAGAGGATAGCCAGCTGGGGGAAGCCGATGAGTGCCACACGGAGGAGAGTGCCCTTGAGGAGAGTAAGCCAGTCGGTTCGGAACTCGAGAAACCGGTCACCCTCGATCCACTTCTGCCTGACACAGAGCTCACACGTTCCCTTGAGGAGGAGAACAAAGATGATGGTCAACGCGATAAAGATACAGAACCAGACAAGGCCGGTGAGGAAGAGATTTGTCGTCTCGATCTTGGCCCGGAAGGCAACACGCTGTATGCCGTAGACGATGAACGAGCCGCTCTCGAGTTCGATGTTTGCCCGCTTCGAAAGCACGGCAACGCCACGGTCGACCAGATTCACCGCCGCCTGGGGCACGTAGTCGAGGGAACGCTTGGCAACCTGGACTGATACGGTGGCGAGAGCGCTGAAGAGGGTCGCGGGGACCCCGCCCGTGGCTCGCTGGTACCACGTGAAGATGTCCTGCATCCACCCGACGCGGATGATGCCCATGGACCACTGGAAGTTCTGGGTCCAGGCCTGGGCGATGGGGGGCATCTTGATGCCGGTGAGGCCGACGATGGCCTGGCTCTGGAAGTATCCAAACAGGGAGATGGTGTTGGCAGCCAGATGGGCAGCGGCGTTGTGGTGGCCGAGGATGGAGACGACAGCCGAGGATAACAAGCCGAGGACAACGATGACGGCCGTGGCCCACTTGACGCCCTTGAGGTCGACCGTCTTGCCGTTGGAAAAGTCGGCCTCGACGCACGCGACGCTCTCCCTGGTGTCGGTCATGTTGACGTAGGCGCGCACAGTGGCATCGAGATCCGGTATGCCGTACGCGATCCCTGGGACCTGGTCGAGGGCGGACCCCAGCGGGAAGTTGAAGGGCATGTCGATGACGCCGGGCGACATGGGGCACAGGCCCGGCAGCTCAAGCTCGCCATTGCAGGGGTTGAAGAGGAGGTGGTAGAAGCGGTAGCCGTAGACGTTCAGGGCGACGTCGAAGAAGACGGTGCCCTGGATGGACACGGTGGCGATGATGCGCACCGTCACGGTCGCGTTGTTGGGCGTGATGGCCACGTGGAAGAGGCTCGCCGAGAGGCCCGAGTTGTCCTGGCAGCTGCTGAGGGACGACGACTCGAGGATGCGCTCGGCTCTGGCGGACGGGAGGAGGGCGGTGAGGGAGGAGAGGAGGAGCGTTGCTGTGGAGAGGAGCTTCATGGTGAGGGATGATGGGTTCCGACAGACCGTGACGAGAGTCTGAAGCTATCCGTAGCTGCGTATGGGTAGCGACAACGACCTCGCAGATCAATCCATGGGCGATCCAATCCTGAACCAGAGGGTGAGATTGATTGACGCGTCAGAGATCGGGACCAGCGGGGTCACTGTTGGGGGCCCCGAAAAAGGATGCAGGAATCCTCCACCTGATGGCAGTAGATACCCACCTAGGACCTTGATAGACGCGGTCGACCGCTAAACACGACTAACAAGATCTTCTGCTCCTGCGCGCGAGGGAGGGAAAATCCAACGGGGACAAGCAGCCGACACGGGGACCGCTAATATTAAATAAGGTCAGCAGAGGGCACTGACATAATACGGAAGGTCGGCTCACAATACGAGATTTGGCGCGCAGGCCTGGACAGGAATTGAGGCGCAGCTCGTTGATGGCGCTCGGCGGGGGCCGAAAATCCCCGCCAGCCTGCGTAACCGAGAGTGGGTCTTGATGCTGACAACCTCGTGAGGATATGGATCTTTGGTCGCCTGGCGGAGGACGGATGGATGCAGACCAACTTCATCAGTGGACTTTTTCTAAAGGCCAGTGATATTGGAATACTCTGGTTTATCAAGACGCGATAGTGATATCGATAAGCAACATTCACTATTAGTACCAGTCGCAGATCACCATGCTAACGCAGCCTACCCTAGAGAAAGAGAGGACCTTCTAGTCGCCTTTATTAATATTTCTATCGCAATGAGTAAACCTATAGAAGGTTGCAATAGGTTAATAGTTCTTTATATAGTGTGGTCTAAATACTTTGTTTTTTTTTCTATAGTGGGAGCATGGAGTAATTACCCAGTCTAACCTAAAGTATATAATATAATAAGAAGCTGGTATATATAGGCCGTCGATAGTGTCATGGCTTGAACATGTACCCCCCACAACTTTCGTCCAACCATAGCACGATCAGCGCCA
>JABFEP010000189.1:21604-46877 GCA_013618265.1 Fusarium albidum
ATCCCTTGGGAATCAAGCCATACCGTCACAGATAGGACGCAACCCTGCGTCTTTAACGCTATATACTTTATAAATTTCACTTTCTGGCGCTGGGTTCTAAATGTTATTGTTTATATAAATACAACCCCATTTCTCCCCCTTAGCCCTCAACCCCTTGTGCTAGCCTGGTTATAAATGTCTCTTGCCATGCCCTCTTTATATAGCGTGGGGGCTCTAGCTACTGGTAGTTTTTAGACTGAGCATTGCTGGGTCAGGGACCAGTATAGTTACAGACATTATATATCAAGCTCAGGTGGGCAGAATTACAACTAAGAATAGCTTATGCCTCTCACTGCCTAGTGTTTACTATCCATGGGATTTAAGTCAGTAGTTACAAAGAGCAACAACGCGAGGACTTGCTCCGACGAATTTCTATCACAACACTATTAAAAGCACGAGAACTCCCGGGAAAGAGTTTGAGATTAAAGAGCGAAACAGCTAGCTAGAAAAGAGCACGATTCAGAAACTATAGAAACGATCGACCTCGAGGCAACCCCATCTCTCCCGCCACCACCAGTCCACGTCTGCGGCCGCCTAGGCGAAGTTGCCGCTGCCCTCCTGGATCCCAGGAGCAAGGACAAAGGCGATGGGCCCAAAGTTGAAGCTGGCAACATAGACCTGGTTGCGGTAAATGTCGATGTGGAGGGTCAGCTGCCGCGTGTTAGCTACATCCTTGTGCAAGTAGTATTGGAAAAGTAGATGCCTGACGTCGTCAACGTGAAGCTTGAAGTCAGCAGGGCCGGGCTGAAGGTTGTCGGGTCCATTGTACCAGATAGTGCCGCTGTAAACGCGACTGTTAGTTTTTTTAGCTTTTCGACTCTGAATGACGGCTTACTTGTGAAGCGGCCCCTGGAAGGGTCGGAAGAAGCCCACGCCCTCTGCCGAGAAGGCAACATCGAGGCTGGGAATCTTGATGGTCAGGGTGAGACCAATCTTGCTGAGCGAGATGCTGCCGATGGCGGTGGCCCTGTTGTGCCAGACGGTCCTCTCGGGGTGCTCCTCGTGCTGGACGAGGGACTCGAGGTGAGCCCTGCCGCCTGGCCTGGCGGCGACAGTGGAGACGAGCTCCTGGAGCTCAGCCTGGGTGGTGTGTCTGGCGCCGGAGCCGGTGGTGACGTACTTGGCGAGGGCGTTGAGGAGCTGTCCGTCGCCGGAGCCGTCAGTGACGGGGTGGGCGGGCTGGTTTTGCTGGAAGGACAAGACGGAAGCCATTGTAATGATGAGACTGATTTGGATCTGTTCTGGTTGCAAGTTGAGCTGGTGAGTTGAGGGTGATGTTCTGATGCTAAGTTGGAGAGGGCCTGCGTTTATATACCTCTAGTCCTGGGTATTCTCGGATTAGATATCAAGACCCTGGTCCCTCTTTCGAGGGAAGAACAGCGATAGCGACGAATGATCACGCAATATTGTCGACTTGGCGCATTCAGCTGATGCCGTGTTCCTCAAACGGTCAAGTTCAGGTGTTCTATCGTTGCTGATGATGTCTGTCTCAATTCCTCGGCCGTATTGAAGTAGCCAGAGCAAGCTGTGATATCGTTTAAGCAGTCTTGTCATGACTTGGGCATGTATTGAGATGGCATGCCTCACTTCTCAGCTCAATGGCAGAACGCCACGGCGCCAGACTGGCTACCACAGCCATGGATTCGTCTGAACCGAGCAAGCGGAATCTTCCCTATCGTCGCCAAATTCACCGGGATGGCCGTCGTTCTCGCTTTCAGCTACATCATGATGCGCCACGGCGGTCTGCGCTCGCCAAGACACTGGCAGCCAGCCATCAAGGCCGAAGCTTCCAGAGAAATGGCGAGCTGGCTGTTCACCTTATTCGACTCCAGACGTGTATCAATGCTGGCTGACCTGGATTGATGCCATAGGCGAGACACCGTTGAAGACAATAGCGCAATGCACGCGGTGCGGCCCGCTGGCGCCACAACTGGTGATCTCGCCCAGTCAGGCCACCAGGGGACCAATGGAATAACAGTCAGCATGGGTCAACAGCTTGCCGACCCAAGCTGGGACGCGCATCTATACCGGTTTGAGATCTGACCGGCTTGATTCGGTCTGGACATGGCCTCGACAAGGCGCCTGTCGTCATCCTCGCCAATGTGTCGCCAGCAGGATGCGGCCCCGTTGCAACCCAACCTGCAGATGAAGCCGGGGGCGATGAGTATAGTTACTTTAAGGTCTCTTGCTGCACAGGCGCCTTATAGTTTCTGCCCCTGGGATACACGCTTCACATGGAAGATGTTTCAATGGTGCAAATGCCAAAGTGCCATTCTTGGCTGCTCGTCTGAGCTGAGGCCCGGGATTCCATGCGGACAAATCATGATGTCGACTACGATTACATCCTTTCGCATATTTTCAACTACTCATCTCTGCTCGCTAAGAGAACCACCCTCCATGGGCCTAAACCCGCCACCTGTCAACAAAGACCGACTCCTTGGCTACGAGGCAGTTCCCCGTCCCGTGTCTAACAAAGCCGCTGACTTCATCCGCTGAGATTTCCTTCATGGCTTGCTGGGCCACCTCATCCGCGGCGGCCCTGCCGTTCAGCCAGATGCTAGCATACAGAGAGTACCTCCCTGACTTGACGCCCCAGACCTCGCGTAGATGGTCGAGGATCTGTGCGCCATCGTCGCGGGGGTGATTCTGTATGTACTTTTCAAAGCCCATGACAGCTCCCCATTTCCGTATCAGAGGCGCGTGGTTGCAGATCCAGTGACGGATGGCGTCTTTGTCGTCGACGAACTCGACAAAGGCAAAGGCTAGCTGAACCGAGCTGTACTGTGAGGCCATGACCTGAGCGACGGCATCTGTTGCAATCTGGTGATGCTCTGCCACAAAGAATAGCTGTGATCGGTCAAAGTCGACCATGGCCCTTTCGTCCTCGAGGATGGCATTCCATGACTGCAGCCCCTCGTCGGATAGAGTGGCTGCCTCAAAGTCCTCCATGGACAGGAAGTCGAAATAGTACTCGTCGACAACTGACCAGGGCGTCTCATTCCGATCCACCACTTTTGGGCGATTGGCCCGGATGGATTCATCTGCTGGCCCAGGACTATGGTGTGATTGGATGTATTTCACGAGCCTGAGAGGTCCCTGGTGGGATGCCACAAGGGGACCGTGGCGCTGTCTCCAATGCTTTTGGAATTCATCCAGAGACATGGTGCTCTTGTGTCGTATGGCGTAAGTGAGCTTGACAACCATCTCCGAGTTATGTTCCTAACAATATGAGGGGAGTCTGTATCTGCCGTGTCAGTCTGGAGTGATTGTCGATGAGGGAATTATAAAGACGAGGAGATGTTTTGTCGGAGCGGGAACTTCCATCAGCCGATCCCTGCAATGGCAGGCCACGGCCGGTAACTTGCCGCCTTGGTATTTTGAAGCCTTTGAAAAGTTGGTCTCCTCCAAGGCTCTGACTACAGCCTTTCTGGTTCAATATCAAGCTGTGCCACCAATTCAGGGGCCAGCATCATCCAAGAGCCAGAATTCCAACCGCGGCATATTGAGCCTTCCAAAAGGTAAATAGTCCAGTATACACAAAAGTCATGCTCATAAAAGGCCCCAGCTTTCCAGGGGGTTGAATGTTTGGAGTCAGGTCACTAAAAGTCACGGGTAGTATCAATATATTGCTCATAATCCTATGAGCTCAGCTATGTACAAGTCTGGACATGAATTATCACACATGACCTCAAGGAAGAGGGATAGACTGGGCATGGTTCGTAAACAGCCCCTCAGGGTCAACCGCCGCCTTGATCTCCTTGAGCCGACCATAGTTCTCGCCATACAGACGCGAGCTCCACTCTGCCTCTGTCAGCTCCGTATCTGCATAGTTGACAAAGCCTCGGAGGGCCGCGCCAGAATCCGTGAGAGCCTTCTCAAACGGCTTGATCAGACCCTTCATGTATGCGGGACCATCAGCAGGATAGTTGTTGACATCGACAGAGTTGGCCTCCCAGCGGATGAGCCAGAGGTTCTTGCCGTGGGCGTAGCTCGTGTCGCTGTCGGCGACGTCGCGGGAGACGCCGCCCCAGAGGTCAAGGAAGCCCGACTTTCGAAGGTCGGTGCGGTTGAAAGCCAGGGTGGTGCTCTCGAAGAGGATCTTGGCCTGCTCGACAGTCAGGGGATGGTCGGTCGTGGTGGTCAATGCCTGGGTGTAAAAGGCTCGGCCGCCGAGGCTTCCCCCGTTTGCGGCATTCATGCCAGCGCCGGCCACAGCGACCTCCATGTCCCAGAAGGCGAGCTCGGTCTTGTTGAGAGAGGTCTGGCTGCTGATGGCCTTGAGGTCGGTGATCAGGGGGCGGATCACGTCGTCAAACGTGGAAGGCTCGCCGTAGAAGTACCCCGTGCCGGTGTAGGGAGGGGCGCTCAGGCTCCATCGGAGAGCAAGCTCGTCGGGGCAGGCCGAGCTGAGGGAGTAGTCCTGGATGGCGATGAGAGCGCGGGCTGCGGCTTCGGAATCGACGCTGCCGATGGAGAGGGTGAAGTTGACGGCCCTCGGGGACTCGGGCTTGTATGTCTGCGTGGTCATGGACAGGACGATGCCGTACGAGGCACCGGCGCCCTGGGCTGCCCAGAGGAGGTCAGAGCCCTTCCCTGCCTTGACGATGGTGCCGTTGTACAGCATGAATTCAACAGAGACGATGCTGTCCATCGGTGTGCCGAAGAGACGGGATGTCGACCCGAACCCGCCCCCCATGCTGGACCCGGTGACTCCCACGTGGGCACCCCGGACATGAGGGATGTGCCGACCGGCCGTGTCCCAGAGATGCTTGACAACGGGGCCGACATGTGTACCTCCGCCAAAGGTCAGCAGGGTAGTGGCCTCGTCGTAGCTGACCTCGTCAAAGGCGGCCATATTGATGACGAGGTTGCCGGGCTGGCCAAAGCCGTTGCCCTGGAACGAGTGCGCGGGCCCAAGAGCCGAAGCCTTGACAGAGGCGTTGCGAGCGCAGTCCAGAGACAGGGCGACCTGATCACGGGATTCGGGAAAGGCAATGCAGGCTGGGTCCGGCTTGATTCTCTTCTGGAACTGAACCGTCTCGTCGGCCCACGTGCTGTCGGACTCGACGATGCTGCGCACGCCGGCATCCTGGAGACATGTCTGGAGGGTGGCAGCCTTGCTGTCTTGGCCGGCGACGAGTGACGGCGACAGACAGAGGAGCGAGGAGACGACGAAGCGCCTGAAAGAACTCGGGTTGCCCATGGCTGCAGAAAAGAGTGAAGGAGAGTACAGGATGTGGTCTGGCAGAGACACCAATCCGGGGCATGATGACAACGGGATACATATTTATAATTGCTCGTGCTGCTAGTCATGACATGGAGGCAATCCCTACCGCATCTGCGCCTAGGAACCCTGCCGCTTGGCTGTCAAAGGTTAATACTGATTAAGGCCTCGTACCGTCATCTACCTCATGCACTTTTGTCATGGGTCCGCTGAGCAAGACCAAACCTTGATATCCATACATGATGGCATTTGGCAGGATCCCCCCGGTCATTTTGTTCTCTGACCAGGGGTTCATCGGCAGTAGAACTCTTTCCCGACGTTTCCGTGAGCTTCGGAAAAGCCCTGGACCATGTCATTGGGGCGTAAATAGGTCCCCTTGTCTCCTTTTGCGGAGACGCCTTTCCGAATAAGCTCTTTGGGCATGACGCAGCAAGGTTTGTTTCGAGAGACCCTTAAATTTCCGCGGGTACCGGTCCCATGGGCATCCTGCGAACCTCTCCGTCGTCGAAAAAGGGAAGGTGATGAATGGAATGTGCTCAAGCTGCTGATTGAGACCTTGCAAGGTTGTCATTCACGGATAAAAGAGGAAGAGGCGCAGAAACTGTTTCCAGCACGGAACGGCAGGGCCGGCTAGTCTGCCCGGTTTTCATTGAAATTACCAACGCTCATAGGCTGAGTGGGATGGCATATATTTCCTGAGCCTGACTAATTGCGCACGGGAGAACCTTGACGGCAACGGCGGCATCATCATGTTCCTTGCTCTCTTAGCTGTGGTCTAACTAGTACCTCAGCTAACTATACTCCAGAACGTATCGAGGCAACCGAAAGATGAGAATTTAAAGCAATAATGACAAGCTGCTACTTCGTGCTTCCCTTCAAGCAGAAATCTATAGATCCCATTAGCACTCGTGCCGAATACGGCTGTGATGATACATACTTCCTCTGCCCTGGCATCAGCCCTAGAGGCAAGTGAAATGATGCCACGCATATCTCTGTGGTGCCCAGGCAATTCACGACAATCTAGGAGACTGTCCGGATGCCGAAGCACCTGTCGGCGCCTTGCGTGGCGTGTCCTTGGTCGAGGTTGCATTCCCCGATGATGGCATGGACGGTTGTGGAAACTTGGAGTGTGACTGACGCCACGATCGAGAAATTTCTTTACAAAGATGTGCTGAAATGGTATAGGACGGATTCATCGTGATTTACTTCGTTGGAGTTGACCTGACCAGACGGCGGAGAGGCTAGTCCCAGCTAAATAGCAGTCAGCGAGATGCGTGCTCTATCTGTGGCGACCATAGGCTATCAACACCTGAATGGGAATAGTGCAGCTGAGGCCTAGGGCGGCATTGCATCACCTTTCTGTTGGGATGGAAGTGTTGAAGGATGTTTAGGATGGCCGACGGGATGTTATCAAATACGGGCTTCAGTTCACGTACTAGATTCATTCAATCTACGAGGTTTCTCCAGTTCTTAGTCACGAACAGACCAAGTGCAAGCTAACTAGAGAGCATTGTTCATTCCTCAGGTGTTAATGAGAAGCCGACCATCGATGGCGAAGCTACGTACGGCCAGAGACGTAGAACACAGTGGCGAAGAAAAAGTAGACATACTTGACAAAAGTAGAGTCATCTTTCAACTATCGAGCTATAACCAATCTACCCGGCTATGCCCCGCCTACACCAAATCGACAGGAACATACTTGGTCCAGTCGCCCTTGGCCGCCAGAAAGTCGAGCGGCTCCATGTGCTCGACGGCGCCGCCGTAGGGACGGCTGACATAGTATCCCAGGAAGCGCATGATTTCCGGCGAAAGCCTCTCGGCCGCCTCGAGAGGAACAGCCAGGTACTGGTTCTCTTGCTGGCGGCACCAACCGGGGGTGGCAAAGGCGTTGAGCAGCACGGCTGTCTCGCCGCCCGTGTTGGGGGCCTGTCCGTAAAAGGTAGAGCCCAAGCTAAGTCAAAGTCTCAGTACGGCTGAGCATTCTCGCTCGACGAGAAAACTCACAAGAGGATGGCGTCGCCCTTTTTGAGCTCGACCAGAAACTCGTCCTTATCGGTGGGATCCCGGGTGTCTTTCCACATGTTGGAGCCGATAACCACACGGATGGCACCGCTGGCTTGCGTGATGTCGGTCGCGGCAAAGGCGATGCCGAAATCCGTCTCCCGCTTTGCAGGATGCACGGTGTGATGGCAGTCATCCTGCCGGCAGAGCCCCCAGCCAGGAGACCCGGGCTTGGACACCAGGCAAGAGGTGAACGAGACCTGGGGCTCGGCCGTGGACACGGTCCGCTCGTCAGAGTAGTAAATGGTGCACGTGTCGGTCAGGATGCGCTTGGTCAGGTCGATGAAGACGTCGTTCATCATGAGCCGGGTGGCAAAGGTTGGGCTCTTGCCGGCTAGCCCAAAGGTCTGTCCCTCGGGTAGAGGCCCGAGCTCTGCGAGAGAGGTATCCAGGGTCTCGGGTGTGGTGGCCTTCTCGATGATGGCGACGCCGTCGGCCTTGAGGGTCTGAAGAAGGTCGTGTGCGTCGGCCGAGGCGGGGAATCTCCGGACGACAGACATTGTGAGATTATCGGTGATGGCTTTGCTAGACAAAGTGGCTTGATTTGAGTCTTGACGATGGGTTGAGCGGAGGAAACCTCGGATCAGACTTTCAACTTAAGTATTGCAAGCAGAGTGTAATCCATGATTGAAGTAGGCTAGAAGTGCCGATAGATCTTACGCTGCATGTACTGCCGAGGGGATGATAGGCCTAACATTGCCATATCGGGAAGGATTAGCGCTATCTTGAGCAGAGCTTGCCTCGCCACACGCTGTTCATGGCCACCATTCCCAGAGACACGTACAATGCACGCGCATATAATATGTCCTGCGTCGTTCGGAGGTCGGACATCCCAACACAACCCGTCTTCACACCAGCTTCCCCATCGCCAACCATTTACCCAACTGAACAACATGCCCAACCCCGCCCACCAGAAGAACAACCCCGAGATCACGTCGCTGCCGGCTTCGGCACCGGTCGAAGAGATCGTCAAGGTGATCCAGCGAGACGGCGGCATCATCATCAAGAACTTCATCACCCCCGAAGAGGCGGACCAGATCCAGGCCGAGGCCGACCCTCACTACAAAAAAGTCGGCAAGTACGAGGGCCACCTGTTCCCGCCCACCGACCCTCCTCTGAGGTGAGTTTTCTTTGTTCTTTGTTGCTGCACGGAAACGAGACGGCTGATCAAACTGCAAGTGGCTTTGCCGGCAAGTCCCCTACGTTCGCCCACAAGGCCATCAATCATCCCGCGTACCGCGAGGCGGCTAAGATGCTGCTGAGAGAAGAGTCGTGAGTTCTGGCACAACTTCAAAGGCTTGGCCCGAGGCTGAACATCAAAGGTACCCCTTCCGCCACGGCAAGCGGTACAAGTGCGTGTCCAACCCGGTCTTGGCCGTCTCGGAGGCCTTTTCCCGAGGCCGATCCAACGCCCAGCCGCTCCACCGCGACGACATGGCCCAGCACTTTGATCACGTCGAGGGCAGCGGAGAGAGCTCTCTTCTCGGTCTTCTTGTTGCAGGCACGGTAGGCGTCCGTTGAGTTTCTATAATTGACCAGGACTTACATGTCTGGTAGAAATGCACATTCGAGAACGGCGCCACCCAGGTCATTGTCGGTTCCCACCTGTGGCCCGAGGCCTCGATTCGAGGTCCCGCCGACAGAGCCCAGTGCTCGACCGCCGAGATGGAAAAGGGCGACGCCGTCATCATCATCGGGAGCGTCTGGCACGGCGCCGGGGCAAACATCACGGATGCGAAGCGCAACATCTTCTCCTGCCACATGGTCCGCGGGTCCTACAGGGCCGACGAGAACCAGTACTTGGCCATCCCCTACAGTGTCGTCAAGGACTATGACCCCGAGGTGCAGGCTCTGCTGGGATACTCGGTGAGTCACCCAGACTGCGGGCATGTGGATATGAAGGACCCCATCACTCTCCTCGGTAGTAAGGAGGATCCCTTTGGCCATGGCAGCTTCCAGGGCGAGGTCGTGGCTTGAGAGGTCTTGCTGCCCCCTGTCCCTCGTTTGTTAGATAGACTTTAAATCTCAACTATCTATTCTGAACTCGCCTTTCCATAAGTCTGAATTGGTCCACCTAGGCATAGACAAAGCACCCTCTGGTGTCCCTTCGGGGACCCTGCCGGGGGCCTCCTGCGGAGGGCTTCTCGCTACTCTCGTTTTATATCTCTTTGGAATTACAAGAGAATATTCAGCTCTATCCCCATATCGTCGACTATTTCTCTCCATCTTGCTTCACCCCCAGCATCAGCAGAATCCCATATCCTCTGCAGAATCAGAACCAGAGACTTTGGCGCCGTGAACCCCAGAGTCGTGTGCATTACTATAAAGCCAGCCTCGAAGCAGCTCCTCGCCTTCTCCGTCCTGGCATGCACCGCAAGCATAAAGACCGGCCACAGGCACGCCTGGAGCCAGGTCAGATTCTCCAACGCCTCCAGGGACGAGTCTATGCACCCCTGGATCCTGCCGTCGTCCGAGCCGAGGCTGTAGATGTCGTGATAGACGTAGCAGAGGAGACCCTGCCTCCACAGCTCGTTGAAGTGCCCAACCGACGCCGTGTAGTCCGGGGTCACGGAGGAGAGGTCGGGATGCCAGCTCTGTATCTTGCGCTCAAGATCAGCAACCTGCGGCATCATCCTCAGCAGGCACTCCACGTCGCCCCCTGTAGTCTTGAGCCTGTACACCTCGGTCGACAGGTCGGTCGCCTGGCGGAGGAGAAGGTGCATGCGGAAATCAGGCATGTTGGCCCACCAGTGCTGCTGCTGGAAAGCCATCTCGGTCTGATCGATTGGCTGGCCGACAATCTCGTCTATCATGCCAGAGTTGAGAGATTGAAACCAGGTTGACAAAGGCACTCTTACCTGTGTCGATGCATTTCATGGCTTCCAGGCAGCTGAACGGGCGGACCCCGACCATGAGCGTCTTTGCCATGGTTGCCACCCAGTTGAACTGCATGACGACGCATTTCCGGCCCGCGTCAATCACCCCTGGGGCCTCGGACATGCCGAGCTGGAGCAGCTCACGGCATCCAACGAGCCTCGAGCTCCAGGAGTCCATGCCCGTCCCAATGATCTGCCAGCCCGTGTCAGCTAGGAGTATCACACGGAGTGGAAAAGACCTGCGTCAAACACAACCGAGAGCAAGACCGTCAGCCCGAGCCCCCAGCGGTTGCTGCCTCGGCGTATGGCCTCGCGGAAAGAGGTCTGCCGAGCCATGCGGTACGGCTTGACTGTGCTATTGTCGAGCTGCCCAAGTCTGGAGAGATGCATGGCTGATGCTAGCAGGATGCTCTCGTGCAGTGGCTGGGACTCCTTTGCCACATGTCCGTACACGTATCTGTATGGATTTCGGCTCGGCTCGACGGGATACAGACACACGGAGAGGTTGTTGATGACTACGCCATCCGTCAGTGCCGGCCAGGACTCGAGGAGGAACAGTGAGTAGTTACAATGGTGAACGAGGCGATCATCAAGTGTGCAGCTTGGCTTCGTGTAGGAGAGCGGCCCTGGAGATGGTCCCAGATCCAACGTCGTGAGGTGTTCATTGCATTCATCTTCCTCCCAGAGCAGGGCCTCTACTGGGAGGTCAGCCATATGGATCGCCTCAAATGGAAGAGACATATCCCATGCGGGAAATGGTCCATCGTCTTGGGGCATCTGGTTGTCGTGGCTGTTTGCGTCCTCGGCTTCACTGATTTGCGACAGGCAGAACCCGTCAAAGCACTCGGCTTGAGGCCACCCCAAGTCAACTGCCGCTGCAAGGTCAAGGTGAGGCTCAAAGACGGCATCATCCTCCAATAGATCCTTACGAGTGGTTGGCGTCTCTGCCGCGAGCGAGTACTCGGATACTGAGATGGCGTCTGCTGGAGTGAGAGGGCGCTGGCTGATGGCCGAGCTTGAGGAGATGCTGAGACTCTCCTCTGCGAGTTTCCAGTCATCCGTCTTCCGGGGACGACGCTGCCTCTTCTTCGGAGCAGGCTTTGCCGGGCGGCCCCTCGTCATCTTGGACACCATCTGTCCCTGGGGGCCGTTGTAGACGGAGAACTCGGCCAGCTCGATGGCGTAGCCGCCGCACTCGGCGCCGCGGGAGAGGCAGTTCTGGCACGAGGGCTTCTCCTCGCCGCATTTCTGATGCCTCCGGCGGCATGTCCAACACCCTGCTGCCCAGTCAGCCGGCGATACATCATACCGTGGGTCTCGTACCATGTCTCGACCTTGTGCTCATGGCGGATCAAGTTGCTGCTGTTGTCCCTTAGGCTTGCCGTTCTCTGAGACAATCAGCCCACTAAGCGGCAAGTGCAAAAGACAGAGGCTGCGGGATCCTCAGAGATTCAGGATCCATTGCCTCGGCTCGACACCCCACGATAGCCGATTCTCGCAACCCCAGGCGCGACCAATCAGAGAGCTGGCTTTTCTCCTTATACATGATAAGCCATCTCCTTATCTCGATCAACGTTTACCCGGCATGCCTTGCCTCGTCTTATCTCGACCAACCAGCATGAGGGAGATGGCCATAGATAGCGTTATCACAACCTATCTAGGACTAGGCCCGGATTATGCCTCAGAACCCAAGGTCCGGCATGGACAGAGTTGAGCATGCCTCGCCATCACGAATCCTGCTCATCTCTGGGCGAGATTGCGGGGGACGGCATAGCTCTGGGGTGCGTCAAGCTGGAGGGAACATACCAGGAGCACTTATCAATTCACTTGGAGAATCACCTGCTCTGCTGTGAACAGGCTCATGGTCGAGATAACGGCTTGACTTGGCGTTGTTTTATTCATGGTGGTTGAGCGAGACCGACGGAAGGGCAAGCTTTCGTATAAATATCACCTTGTTATGTGCGTCTATACTTGTTGAACTAGAGACAGATAGAACCGAATCTACGCAACCAGCACTGCTACTAGGAACACCATGACGGCCTCACACTTGTCCAAGACAGAGCAGGAGCTCCCCCGAACATTTGGGCTGTGGAGCGGCATCAGCGTCGGCTGGCTGACCATCAACTCGTTCGGGGGCCTCTCGTTCATTCTATTCGTCAGTCTATCAGCGGGCGGTCTTCCCAGTCTCTTCTACGGCTAGTGAGTTATACCCACGAGTGTCTGCTGCCCAGCCGCCGTGCTAACCATGGGCCAGCATCGCGTCTAGTCTCTGTGTTCTCTGCATCATGTTGGTTTTTGCTCAGTGTTCCGCGAGATTCGCCACTGCCGGTACGTGAAATGGCCAGCACTCTGATTTCAGTGGTTAATAGGGGGACTCTTTAGGCGGAGCATACCACTACGCTGTGTTCCTCCTGCCGGAAAGGCACCGACGCCAGATGGCGTATCCCCTCGGCTGGCTCAACTACTTTGGCTGGGTCCTCACCCACGCCGCCTGCTGCGCCGTCACCGCCACTCTGGCGCTGGCCCTGATCAACCTCTGCGACGCCGGCTTTGATGTCGCGGTGCGCTGGCGGCTGTTCATCGCCTACCTGATAGTGGCCGCGGGGTGCTGGCTCGTCAACCTCTTTGGGCTGCGGGGGATACCCACGCTCGAGATCATCGGATGTATGTCAAGACCTTGGGCCCGATGACACGATCAATGCTGACGGGAATGCCCTAGGCTGGGCAACGGCCGTCGGCTTCGTGGCCTTTTCCATTGCACTCCTCGTCAAGGCCCCCAAAGCCTCTGCCCGGTTCGTCTTTGTCGAAACAAATAACGAGACGGGGTAAGTGAAATGTCCACCTCACGGGGGTGGCTGACGTTGTGTTTAGATATTCTTCAACTGCCCTGGCCGTATTTCTGGGCTTGATGAACAGCTTCTCGACCCTGATGGGCCTCGACAGCCCGGCTCATCTCGCCGAGGAGGTGCCCAACCCCAAACGAGTGATTCCCCGCATCATGGTCATTGTGATTCTCAGCCAGTTCGTGATTGGCACCATCTGGATCCTCGTGCTGGGCTTTTCCGTGAGAGATCTTCCAGCCATCGTCGCAACGTCAACAGGGTGAGTGAAGAGCAAAGCTAGTGTTCTCGATGCTGACTTCTCCTGCAGAGTGCCTGTTCTGGAGATCATTAGGCTCGCCACGGGTAGCCGGGCAGCTGCCATTGTCTTCTGCTGCGTTCTGCTGGTCAACATGGCCGCGTCGTCGCTCGGCTCCGCAGTCACCATGAGCCGACAGGGATATGCATTTGCGAGGGACAGTGGCCTCTTCTGGAATCAACGGTACATCAAAAGCCCATCTTTCTTGATTATGGTCTAATAAAGTCCAGCCTCACGCAGCTGTCTCCCCGCACAAACCTCCCCGTCTGGTCCATCAACCTGTCGTCGGCCGTGGTCCTCCTCATTGGCTTGATGTATGTTCTTGCGATGATCAGGACTGTCACTCTTGACTGACGGTGCATTTGTAGCTACTTGTTCTCGCTCACGGCATTCAACGCCATCATAGGTGCCCAGGCTGTATGCCAGATTATTAGTTTCGGTGAGTTGGTCGTCAGACGAGGGTAGATCTGTGCTGATCAAACTCCTAGGCTTCCCGGCCGTGATACTTTTGGTCACTCGCCGGTCGATGCTCCCTGAAGCTCGGCGCTGGAACTTTGGATTCTGGTCCGACACCATCTACGTGGTTGTCCTGGTGTACACCATCCTCGTTGTCATAGTTGCGTTTGTCCGTTGCCCCTTTTCCCCATGCATTGCTTGAGCGGCTAACATGACGGCAGATCCCACAGACTCACCCCGTGAGGGCAGAGACGATGAACTACACGGTGCTGATCATGGGGTGTCTGGGCGCAGCCATGGCGACCGCCTGGTTCCTCGAAGGGCGGTCCAAGTTCTCTCCGCCATTGCTTCAGGAGGCGGAGATGCCACCCGAGGTTATCGAAGGCGTCGAAGAGGCGGGCCAGAAAGCTGGAGAGGCTGTGCTCAAGAAGACTCGCGAAGCCGAAATGCTGGCTTTGTAGAGATCTTCTGTATGTCCTTGCCAATACGGGTTGAGAATGCGGGTAGTTGGTTTGGCAGCCAAGGCAGGGCGAGATGAGATCTGGACGGTTTAGAGCCAAGGTTTGGTTGGGAGTGTGTAGAAAGGCTAGATTAGGAGACTGGAGCATGTGAAGAATCAGCAAACCACCTTGCTACTGGGGGTCTTGTTGGGCAGATAGCAGATTGCAACAAGGCGGTTTCGCCAGATTTTACCCAATTCGGAAAGCTTAAGCTAGGCCAGTCGGCCACTTTGATAAAGCATCTGATCGGCTAATGGCACTGCATCCGAGGCTAACTGAGAGGGAAGCCGGTCACGGTGAGAAACTGGTTAAAACTGGGCCCAGTTGGATGAGTTCTTCTCGACCTGGATATACCCTCAAAACATCAAAGCTATCCCCGGACACAATGGGCTGCGGCGTCATCAACAATCAGGCTACAGAAGTGTTCCCCGTCATGGACACACAGCCTGGCCAGTCCTCGCTGGATATCATCCGCCGTGTTGCATCTGTGCCGGTGGGTGACCCCTCGTGTCCCCCGGCAGAGGGCCTAGTAGCGCAACAGGCAAACGGGGAAACGGCCGACAGTGTACGACAAGCCAAGCAGTTCTTGATCAACGGCCTCATCATCCTCTCAAACCTCATTCAGGTGAGCAAAACCTGGCATCCTTGAGATAATACCCCATGGCCCTTCGGGGACCCTGCCGGGGGCCTCCTGCGGAGGGCTTCTCGCTGCGCTCGGGCGTCTGTACTGATGCTCGACTGCTGCACAGTTCACATCCATGTTCTCAACCTTGGCTGGAGGGCTCGAGTTCAGCCGCAGACTTGGCTGGGAGGCATCGCCGGGAAAGGCAAACTGGATGGGGGCAGGCTTCTCGTTGGTCATCCCTATCTATCCTGAGAACCCTCGTCAGGAAATCTGCTGACGCGCACCGGCAGGCTTACACAGAGCGCAATGGTCCTCATCAGTGGTCGACTTGGAGCCATATACGGGCATAACCGGTCCCTCATGGTCGGAGGTGCCGTTATCGTCGTCTTCTCCCTGGCAAACGCCTTTGCCACAACGTACGGCCCCTTCGTGGCCATGCGCGCTCTGACGGGGGTAGGCGGAGGAGTGCTGATGCCGAACGCGGTGGCATCGCTCATGCTGGCGACTCCTCCTGGGCCGGCCCGCAACGCGACCCTTGCCGTCTTCGCGGCATCTCCCCCTGTAGGGGCCCTTCTGGGGGCACTCCTTGCTGGGGTGTTTCTCGACGAGACCGAGGACTGGAAGTGGCTCTTTATCACCATGTGAGGCCTTCCCAACAAGACCGAAGCTGACAGGAGACTAACCTCGTGCTTGGAAGTGCACTATTGGAGCTCATGACATTGGCCGTCTTGCTCTTGGTCCTCCCTCACGAAGAGCCGGTCGACAGGAACGGCAAGATTGACTTTGTGGGCATTGTCTTGGGACTGGCGGGTCTCGTCCTCTTTGCCTTTGCCTGGATGTAAGTTGCTGGTTCTATGACCTGAACAAGGTACACCCAGTCTAACGCATCACAGTCAAGGTCCATCCGTCGGCTGGGAAACACCCCACGTCATCGCCACGTTGGCTCTATCGGTTGTTTCACTGGCAGGCTTCTTCATCTGGGAGAGCAAGTTCGCGCAGGAGCCCATCATGCCCCTGGGGATATTCGCCGCGCCAACCTTTACCGCGCTGATCATTGTCGTTGTCCTGACGTACATGTCGGTCGGCATAGCGCTCTGGTACATGGTCGCGTGGCAGCAGCTCATCAGGGGCTGGTCCGTCCTGAGGCTCGCCGTGGGCTGGATCCCCTACAGCGTCGGCGCCTCCCTGGCTGTGACGCTGGCGGCGTGGCTCATGCCCAGGATGGCGGCCCAGTACATACTGGCCATTGGCGTGTTGGCCTCGCTGATATCCATGCTCCTCCTGGCCACCATGCCCGAGCAGCAGACGTACTGGAAGCAGACGTTCCCGGCCATCCTCGTCGGGAGCATCTGCGCAGACTTTGTCTACGTGGCCGCCCAGGTGATTGCGAGCAACAGCGTGGGGAGGCGAGAGCAGGGCGTCGCCGGCAGCCTCATCGGCACCCTCAACCTCTACGGGAACAGCCTCGGGCTCGGGTTCGCAGGCACTATAGAGAGCCAGCTGGCCAAGAATGGCGCCAGCGAGGTCACGTCTTTCCGGGCTGCTCTGCTGTTTGGGGCAGCGCTGGCCCTTGTCGCTCTGATCCTCAACCTTGCTTTTGTGCGCGTCCCAAAGGATGAGCACCGAGGGGAAAAGACAGGCGGGCCAGACCGAGCATGAAACAATGATGAGCTGATATAACTACCTGTCTCTAGTCTCATTCATGATTATATAATGTCACCGTCCAGACGACCCTTGTCTCGGTGGAAACGAGATGCACGGCCTTTTACCTACTGGTGCTTAAATAGAAGAGAATTGGAACCGTTACCAAAGTGCCGGATATGTCGGCTTGATCCATGCCCTTTCCGTCGTATAAAGCGGATGACTGCAACGTTTCGAAACACGGGACTGCCACCCTGGCTGTCACTCACTGCCCAAACAGGGCCGTCGATCAACGGAGCCCTCCTGAGACTGCTCCTGGATGAGACAATGGGGCCCGTGTCGGAGAATAAATCCACCAACCGCTGGGCCATGCCGTGATTAACGGGACTCGGCGTGGAGCAGCGAGATGGTCCGCCAATCACGGCTGACGTTTGTTTAAACGTGGACCAAACTTGACTGATATATAACTGGACTGGGCTTTCCCTTCCATCGTCATTCAACAAGTCCCAGCTCAACAGTCTTCAAAATGCCTTCTTCAAACCAGCTCCTCTCTGCCCTCGCCGCTGTGGCCGTCGGCTCCGTCAACGCCGCCATGGGCCCTGCCTTTAGCACCGGCCCCGTCGCCTCCAACTCTTGGATCCGGGAGGCGACCTCGACGCTCGTCCTGCCCGAGGTTCCCAACGGCTCGCCTGGCATCACCTCCCTCTGGGTCGGCATGGGGACCTCCAACGGCGACCTGATCCAGTCCATCGCCGACAACTTCCAGTCGGACGAGTGGGCCATCTTTGCCTACACGCTTGTCAAGACGGGGGGTGCGTCTCAAAACATGATCCCCTTTTGTAGGATGAAACAGCTGACCTGTGTAGACAACTCGCAGATGCCTGTCCAAGATGAGCCCACGCCTGCTGTTGCTGGCGACCGCATCACAATGCACTGTATGGACTACCCTCAAACTTCTGGAATGGGACTAACTAGGACTAGACAAATTTGACGACGCCTCCGGCAACTACACTCAGTACGTGTCCATCAACGGCCAGGAAGTCAGCACCCTCTCCACCTCTAGCGGCCAGGCCCAGGGCTGGGGCAGCGCAGTCGAGTGCGCCGCCGAGGACTGCGGAACCATCGGTGCCCACAGTGAGTTTCCAGACACGAGCTGGAGAGACGACGCTGACAATGTTTACCAGAGTGGCTCGACACCGAGATCATCCTCGACGTGGCTGACCCCAACTACGTCAACACTCTCGGCAAGGGCCAGGGTGTCACGGGTGACCTTACGACTAGCGACGGTGGCAAGACGTGGGTTGCCAGCGAGATCAACATTCCCGAGTACACCTTTTAAGAGGTCTAATACCTGACGGGCTCGGGTAAACAGTTCTTGTATATTGTATCATCTAAAGCGAATATATCCTGGCGATCATCATCCAATACATTGTCCACGTCCAAGATTCTAGGACATTTGAAGCTGCTACAGCGCAACAATGAGGCTCGCCAAGGCGGCTAGGGCCCCGATCATGGTCCAGAACTTGCCCGTCTTTGCCTTCTTCTTCTTCTCCAGCTCCCTATTCTTGGCCTCGAGCTTCTCCCACAGATCCTCGCTCGCATCCTCCTGCGCCAGCCTGTTCTCGCTAATCTCTCTGCTCAGCGTGTCCATGTCCTTGATCCACCTCCTCCGGCTCTCGGCCGCATCCCTCTGCCGGCTCTCAATGTCGTCGATGGTGTCTTGGATGCGTCTGCGTTCTTCAGCCGACGAGGCATTCTCGAGGTCCTTCCTGAGGACAAGAATTACCTGGTTGGACTTTTCGAGGGCGTTCTGCAACCCCTTATCTCCCTTGTCGCTTTCCGACGAGAGCCGCTTCTCCATCTCTTCGATGCGTTGCTGTTCTCGCGCCTTTTGCTCCTGCGTCATTTCGTTGATCCGGTCCTCGAGCTCTTGTCTCATGCGTCGACTGTTCTCCCTGGCGTCTTCTTCGAGTTCTTGCTGCATCCGCTTCGACTCGGATACAACATTCTGGAACTTGAGGTTCCATCGTAGACGCTCGTCGCTAAACTCTTGCTCCAGCCTGCGTCGCTCCTCTCGTCTGTCTGCGTGCAGGGCAGCTTGCTCGTTCTCAATGTCGCGCAGAAGAGCTGACTTGTCCGCCTCCATCTTGTCAAAGACCTCTCGCAGCTGAGCATCGTGGTTCCTCTCTGCTTCTTCCCTGTCGAGCCGCAAGTCTTCAATCTCCTTTTTGAACGTTGCCTTCTGCTCCGCCAGTTCCCGGTTGAGCTCCTCTCCGGCCGTCGTCTCCTCAACCTCTAGTCCTCGGTTGACCATCTCCTCCTGCACCTGTAGAGTAACAGTGGGGAGGCCGACGAGGTCGCCGACGATTTGCAGCGCCGACTCCCGCGTGTTGTCGAACCGCCGCGTCGCCGACCCCCTCGACGTCATGTACCCCCACCAGTCCGGCTTCTTGACCAGCTGCTCCTCCCTGTCCTCCCCCTTGGCCGTGTCCTGCAGCTCGTCCCAGAAGGTGGTGACGAGGACGACGTTCTTGAAGGCGTCGTCGCCGCACAGGTTCCTGAACATGGCGAGGTTGCGCATGATGCCGTTGGTCATGCGCTCGTCCTTGATCCGGTGCAGGTAGATGATGCCCGTCAGCTTGAGGTTGTTCTTGTACGACGAGCTCAGCACTTGGGCGACATTGGCGAGTATGTCGGCGTCGCCTCTGTACGTGTCGTCAAAGCCGGGCGTGTCGAAGAAGACAAAGGGTCGGCCACCAAGGATGCATTGGTACGTCTCTGTCTTTTGCGTGCCTGCCATGGTCAGTTTGACGCCATCCGTGTTCGAGGGAGTACTTGCATGAATCAAGAGTGTGTCCGACTTCAGGGCCTGCCATGTTCCCCATGATGAGCCGGAGAAAGTTGCTCTTGCCCGAGCCCGTGACGCCCATGACGGCGATCAGAGACATTTCTTCTTCATTCTCATCCTCAGACGGCTTCTCTGCAGTTTGGTCATGTTCCAGGAGAATCATGTCGTCTTTATCCTATCCCGTCAAGGGCAGAATGCTTCCACGATATCGATGATGTGAGAGTAGATGGTGAGAACGCTTTCCGCTGACCGGCTGAGGAAGAACGAAGCTTATGCACATCATCAAGATGTTAGGGATAATCGCATGAAATCAGTCGGGGCTGAAATGAGGTACAAGCTCCATGTACAGAATCAGGCTCTGGAGGCCGTGTCTGCATTCCGCCTGCCACAGCAGAGCTAGCAGGGATCCCCTACAGTTTCCGCGCATCTTTGCCAATGAGAGCTGCCTACATATCCGGGATGCTGCCTCAGCGCTTATCGTTGGCCGTGGCCTGCTTCGTGTTGCCTTCAGGCCGCAGAAGCTGGGGGTTTCGCTCACAAGGCAACAGGTCAGTTGACTGTGAATAAGATTGCAAGGCCGACTCGCCTCGCCTCACTGAACCAGTACGCGCAGCCCAAGCCAGGTATTACAGCCCGCCATGCAAGTCTCACTGCCTCGTAAGGCGTTCTCAATGCAGTGCCCCCCCGTCGGAATTGGAAACCCAGACCACGGCGCTTGACCAAACAATACTCTCAGCCTGACGACCCCCCTCGACGACAGGCTCCGAAACAATCCTCGGCCTGACCAGCACATGAACAGGCCTCCCGTCGAGCCTCGTACTCCCCGCCTCGAGATGCACCGTGCCGTGGGCCTCGACGTCCCCCGCCGTCGAGTCAAACAGCCTCAGGCTCCCGTCCTCGAGGCCCTGCACGCGGATGCTGGACTTTCTCCGCCAGAGCTGAAGCGCCAGCGTGCCGAAGCGCTCAAACAGGCTAGCGAGCTCTGCGTGCCCAACGCCATCGAGTGGCTTGAGCAGGCTTGCATACGTGGTGGCGAAGTCCTTGGCGGGATCCCTGAAGAACTGCCGGGAGGGGGGGAACGCGGCCTCGAGAAATTCGCTCGTGTGGATTCGCCAGCTGACGAGGAAATCGTTCCGTGCTGCAGAAATAAGTATCCTGTACTTTTTTGATCCTGCCAACTCACCTGTCATGAGGTCCATGTCCAGCGTGAACAGTCCAGGTCTGAGGAAGAACGGATCCGTGAGAAACTTGTCGCAGAGACTTCTTGCCAGAGCAGCCTGCAGAAGAACAAGAGCTCCTGTTCCCCCGTGTATATCAAGCCGTAGGTGATCGGGGACGTTGTGCGCCAGGATCCCCTTGCTGACGAGCAGCTCTGCGACGTGCTCGTCCGAGATCTGATCTGCCCTGAACTCCATGCACCACCCGACAAAGTCCTCGGATTCAAAGAATGCTCGGAACTTGCGTCTGATCTCGTCGTCGGGGAGGGAAGTTGACACGTCCTGGGCGAGGAGGTTGATGGCGTTGGCGTGGAACTGGTCGATCAACTGCTCCTGCTTCTCGACATCTTCCTGGAGCGATGCCGCCCTGGCCTGTTCGTCCCACAGCTCGTTCTCGAGCCGGATCTTGGCCTCGTGAAGGTCCAGGTTTTCGTTTTCCAGGCCATGCGTCAAGTCTTGAAGAGCCGCGATTTGGCTGCATTTCTCCTCCCATTCTTCGGGTGCCGGCCGCTTCTGCAGATCCTTGATGGTCGTCTCAAGACTTGTTCGTTGCCGGTCAAGCTCGGTCTGGTGAGCTGCTTTCAAGAGTTCGAGGTCTCCATCTACCGTGTCAGCAGGGATGCCTGAACATGGACGATTTGCCAACCAACCATGCTCGTAGGCTTGTCCAGCTTCCGCCGTCGCTTCTACTTCCGCAAGTCCGGCTGCTGAGTGCTCCTGATGGCCCGTTGTGCTTTGAGCTGCTGCATGCCGAGTTGATCCGTCCTCTTCTAGTTCTCTATGATTGCCGGAAGCATGAGGTTTATGGTCAAGAGACCCGACCTCGTTGGTCATCGTAGCTGTATCTTGCCCTGATATCCGTTAGTTATTACCCAATTTCATACTTTGATCATCAATCTCAGCAACAGAGTCACATACGGGACAACTGCTGGAAAGTGCAACTTGATCGTCCTCGTTCGGTTGTTTGTCAGAACTATCAAATCTTTCAAAAAGAGAGGTTAAGTAATCACGCTCGGACTCAAGGCTGCCTCAGTTCGAGGCTGAAAAAGGCCTCGGCATCTTATCTATGAAGAATGCTGGTATTTGCTCGTACGACTCCAACAAAGTACCCAATACCTACCTCTCACTCTCTCTGGTCCCCCCTTGCCCTCAACCCCTGTCATCCCAATGCAGGCCGCGCCTTTAGGCTATTGGGGGCACAGGGCCTACTCTTGACCAATCCCCCGCTAAATCGTAGGTGTCGTGGTGCACTTTGAGGCCTCGTCGTCGGCTAGCTGCTGCCCAGGAACGCCTTGGCGTCTGCCTGCATGTCCCATCAGGCTGGCAGCTGGGGGCCATGAATTGATGACCAGATGGGTTGAAACTCTTGCCATGCAATTGTCGGGGCCCTCCTGAAGCGGCTGAGGCTTTGCTCAAAGGCGAATCACCCACGTTGCCTTTCCAACCTCGAAAGCTACATATGTGCGCCCTTCAGCCTCTAACCTTGACTCTACGGCATGCACAGCGACGCCTTCTTTCTTATTGATCAACATTGCCCCGAGGTCGGCCAAGGGAAGCCTAAGTGGGCTGTTGCAACTTGATTGTTTAGCTGGGTCTCTTCTCGCCAATACTTGCGGCCATGAGCGCAAGAAACTCGCACGTCTCAGTTGTTGCTCGCCCTCGTGCCCGTCTAGTCGTCGGGATCGACTACGGCACTACCTACTCGGGCATCGGCTTCGCCAGGTCAACGGCAACTGATTTCCACGACATCCACGTCTGGACAGCCTACCCGGGCGCATCGTCGCACAGATCCGAGCACTGCGAGAAGGCTCCTTCGTGGATAGCCTTTGCGAGCGAGAACGACGACCTCACCGAGAATGCGTGGGGTTACGAGGTCGAGCCGGGCATGAGCATCTGCGCCTGGACCAAGCTCCTCCTCGACAGCACGGCCTTGTCGTCAGAGTACGATGATCCCAGTCTGCATGAAGAGACCGACAACGGAAGGATGAGGTTGCCCCCCGGGAAGACGGCAAAGGACGTCGTCACCGAGTACATGAAAGGCATCTACCGCATGTACACGCACACCATGAACGAAAAGTTTGGCGGGCGGCAGCTCGAGAGTCTCCCGGTCGATATCTGGCTTACTGTCCCCGCGACTTGGTCGGAGCAGGCAAAGCTCATGACAAGGGATGCTGCTGCCGATGCAGGGTTCGCCTCGAGGCCCGGAGACTCGCTGAGGTTGATTTCAGAGCCAGAGGCGGCGGCACATCTCGCTCTCAAGTCCAGCATCTACCATGTCCAAGATCTAGTCAGAGTAAGTCCTCAAGAACATTGAAAACACACGAAACTCATGTAATACTCAGAATGACACGCGGGTAATGGTCTGCGACCTCGGTGGTGGCACAGTGGTAAGACTACCCAGGTATTCACTGGCGGCTTATTCTGACCACAAGCAGGACATTACTACCTACGAAATCCAAGAGACGACGCCCAGCCTCAAGATGCGAGAGGTGTGCGTCGGCGGCGGCGGAAAGTGCGGCGGCACATTCGTCGACCGCAACCTGTACAAGCTCATGGGGGAGCGCTTCGGCACAGCATTCACTTCCCTGGACCCTCGCATCATCGGCCCCGGAAGCCCGTTCATGGACCAGTTCGAGCTCAAGAAGAGAGACTTTAGCATGAAATACCCGAGCAAGCGTCCGCATCGGCTGACGCTTCTGATGAGGAACCTCGAGATGACGCCAGAGCTGGCAAAGTACTACGAGGAGCCGTTCAGCTGGGTTCTCATCACCCAGGACGACATGCAGAGCCTCTTTGACCCCGTGGTGGAGGTCATCATCAAGCTTGTTGCGGACCAGGTCGAGCGCGTGCGCGTCGAAGAGTCCAAGTCGATCGAGACCATGGTCCTCGTGGGAGGTTTCGGGTCGTCCCCCTATATCAAGGAGAGGCTGGAGGAGTGGTGCGGTGAGCGGAGCATCAGGCTTACAACGCCCATAAGCGGAGCGTAAGTTGCGTCCATCATAATGATACCGAGGTTCAGCGCTGACCGAGTCCAAGATGGTCGGCTGTCGTGCGAGGCGCAGTCCTGAGAGGGATAGAAGGGTCAACCACTACTGAAAAGAAGTGCAGAAAACACTACGGTCATCTATCGTCTAGATGGTACGATCCGGAGAATCCGCCGCCATACGATATAACGAATCTACGCCTCTTGACGGACCCGTTCAGCAAATGGAAGTATGTGAGCGGGTTTATCAAGTGGGAGATCTCAAAGGTACGTCCAAAGGCGCACCCAACGCGGCTCTTCTGACCTCTCTTCCCAGGGTGCCATCCTGAGCGAAAACACAAGCATAAACAGCGACTTCCAGTTCCACGTGAGGCTGCCCTTGAACGATTCATATACCCAAGATCTCTTCGCATGCAGTTATGACGTCCCCGCTGAGACGATTGACCATAAGAGTAAGCCGTCAAAAGTCTCTACTTTGCTCCAAGTCTGACCGGTATTAGACGTCGAGAAGGTGGGCGCGGTCGAGTACACCCTCAGCGACCTCAACATCGAGGAGCTTGAAACGACGGTCGATGAAGAGGGGACGCGGGTGTACAAGGTCCGACTGACGTTGAATATCCGGTTGAGCGATGAGGCGGGCGTGTTGGTGTTTACGATATTATCCAAGGGCAAGGAGTGTGGGCAGGCTAGATTGGTGGTTCCGTATGCGTGAGATAGTACTGGCAAGAATATACCCAGATGCAGCCGGCTCCTCTTGGCGGACACTTGATATTTACTCCTTTAACTTTCTTCTAGTAGTCTTAATCATAAAAGCATTCTCATTCACTCCCATCACCCCATTCTATCCGTCGAGGTCGACCGTCCTCCACCCTGAGCCAACACAATCCTCCTGTGATCTACCCATCAGGGAATTTGCTCCCTACAGAAGCCACGTGGAATAATTCACTGATGTAGTATTTAATCGTCGGGCGTATCATTTCTATCCATTTAATTTGCCGCCGGAAATCCAGAGTGGAATAGGGGCCCCGCGACTGTCCGGATTTCTTTCGCCTCTAGAGGGAGAATGCCATAACTTCAGGTCAATATCCGGCTATCCTTGATCCAAGGACCCTGATTTCCCACTCAACTCTCACAGACCTGACGTTGGCCTCCCCACCAGGTCGTCGTCCATGTGCTGTGCTCCCGCCAGCTCACGGCCATGACAGGCACGGCTATTCTGGATCCAGCTCCCCGCCGCGGGACACATCCCGTCTCACGAATGCAGGCAAAGAGGGGTTCCTGAACAACGAATAACCTGCCAGCTGTCACTGTGTCACGGCGGAGGTTGACTCAGATCCCCGCTTGCCGGCGGAATATCGCTGAGACATTGGAGGGGCAAGGAACTCAGCAAACCAGTCGCCTTTGCAGGTGCCTTGTCTTTGCCTCCGAGGACATGCGAGAGGCCTGGATTGGAGAGTCTCTCGGAACCATCTCAGCATCAAATGGGCGTGTGCGACTTTTCTGCCCAGCATTCCACGGGTCTAGGATTCTAAAGCTATTACGCAAGTCTCGTAGTATACAAAATACAACAAGACTGACGTGGTGCTTGGCACCTTGGGTGTCACGCGTAGCTCCTTCTTGAAAGGGCCTGAAGCAGGCTTGCTAATAGGGCTCGACCCCGGAGAA
>JABFEP010000190.1:0-32352 GCA_013618265.1 Fusarium albidum
TCCTCAAGGAGGCCAGCCCCGAAGAGTCCGACCGGTGCAAGCGCATCATCCAAAGCTCCTTCACGCTCCGAGACCACCGCACATCGGCGTCCAAGAACGGCCTCGTCTGGGCCGCCTACTATGCCTACAGCCACCACCATCATCTGACGATCCGTCCCGAGGATATATGGTTCGCCATCATCACGCAGCTAAGCTCATACATCAACGCCAACGCCGAGAAGCTGCGTTCATTCTTCGTCTCACACGAGGGACAGAAGCACCTGACGATCCACGTCCTCGGGTCTTCCATATCGACAGTCGACTTTGGGGATTTTGCTCGTCAGATGACATATCTGATGGCAGAGAATATCAAGGATGCCGAGCTACGACCGTGGATCATGCCCGACTTTTCTACAACCACGGACGACGACCGCGTCGTGGCATCGGTGCTCTTCATGGGGGCCATGCAAAAGTACTTTTCGTACCAAGCTACCATCGTCTGCGGAATCCCGTCCGTGACGCTGCTCGGAGAGGTTGCCGACTATGAGAACATCCTGGCTCGTCTAGATAAACTAGACCAGCTAGGCGACGAACCAACCCAATTTGCTATCATGCTGAGGCCTATACTACGCCGCATGATCCTCTCTTTTAAGGAGCCGACTAATCCAGACGTGGTCAGCTTCTGGAACAAGATTGCCAACGAGTACGAACTATGCGGCGACGAATCTCTGACGGGCTGGATCACCGCCTTCTGCTACTGGGACGCCCAAGGTAGGGCCCGCTTCGGCAGGCCTCCGCGTGAGTTGGACTTTGCCCTCGACGGGGTGCACTATCTCAAGGTCAACCTTGGGGAGGTGCCGGCCGGATGCGTCACTGTGCCAGTCACGGTCGACGATCACGGGACCATCTACCAGTGCGGCATGCTGGCTGGTTCTATAGGCATACAGGGTCTTCCAGAGGCTGGTGGAGCGCTCAAGGACGGTCAGCCGGTGCTTACACGCATCAGGCCCTTCACCGGATGGGCCATGTACGAAATAAAGTCGGATTCCAAGAGTTTCTGGGATCGGATTCCTTTCTGCAGCTGAGGATGGAATTATTAGTGTGAAGAGAATCCAAGTGAATATGCATCAGTCCAAGTGGTCGACTGATGTGATTCGCTGACTAGTATGCTGACGCAGGCACCTGGACATTTCAAGATGCCGCCGTGAACAATCCTCAACATTGTACATCTAGATATTATGCTTATTGCAGGAACTGCTACAGTCATTCCATGCCCTCCATCTATGGCTTAGGTCCCCAGTCATGGGACACGACTCATTCACCTCACCCTGCATAATCGAGCACCGTGATGGACAACGGGCCAATGGAATCTGGCCTCAGCTCAGCCATGTCGTCAGAGAGAACTCCCTAGGGCAACTGCAAGCGATCAGAGGGCTTCGTTGAAACTCGGTCGAGACATTCGGTGATATCTACCGAGTCAAGAACACCTACGCTGACTTGCCAACTATACTCCCGACCGTCCCGATACCTCGGGCTGGAGGGTTGCAGAGTTTTCAACTTGCATGCGTCAGTTTCTCCTCGGCTGCTATAGTACAACCCTCGAGACTGCGCTGCGGACGCCATGTCTTGTATAGTTGCATCAACTGCGATTCACGAAAAAGTCAAGCACGTTGTCCTATCGTTTCGTTCAAAAACTCTGTCGATCACAGTCCACGGACATTTTAAATCACGCTTCGGTTGGGCTGTCGTCCGCAGAGCCTCTGTGTGATACTAGCGTTGAGGTTGTAGCTGGGGAGAACCCTGGTAGGGCAACTCAAAATCAGGACATTTCAAGTGCCGAAAGTCAACTGCGGTGGAAAAGTGGAAGCAAAGAACCAGATATAGAAGAGTGCCGATCTTGTCAGTGACTAGGTTCCAGACTGGTGGGTCTCCGAATTCACGATTTAAGGCGGGAAACGTTGATCCCTTGGAAGACGACTAGAAGCCTGCTGTAGAACAAATGCTCAGGGTGAGCCGTTAAGTCTGGAAAGTGAAAATTCCGAAGTCCCGTTGATGGCCGCGCATGACTCGCAGACAAGCTCGAAAGGTTTGTAACGTCGATCGCATTCCTTCCATGGCAGCTTCTAGTTGAACTCAGTTTGTCCAGGACTTCAGGCCCCAGGGACAGTTCCGTCCTGGAATTCCGCGGAAGGTGATGGATCGCCGATCGGGATGAGTTGGATGTATCTTTTAAGAAGACATCAGAACATGCCTACCATTGACAGTGATTCTAGAAATAATCCCAGTCTTGCTATATTCAAATACTATCTCCCCGTGTGAGCACAAGGCCATGATCCAATAGCATTCCCCCGTTTCACAGCCAACCATGCCGTGGGGCAGTCTCGCCGCCGAGAGCCAGACCGTCGACCCCCTAGACGCCCCTCTCCGAAGCGGCCTGACCGCCATCACCGTCCTCGCCTTCCTCTCCTTCCTCGCCTCCACGACACTCTTCCTCTACCTCGCCTACAAGCTCACAACATGGCACCTGTTCATCAGACACCACCCCATCCAGGAGCCACCGTCGGGTCCTCCCCAGAGCGCCACCGACTTTGCGCTCGGCATCGACGGCATCTTCACAGACGGCAGCGAGAACCATGCGGCAGGAAGCAATAAAAGCCCAGACACAATACAGGATACACACACCAAGCATCCCAACCAGTTCCTCATCCTGATCGTCAATCTCCTCCTGGCGGACATGCATCAGGGGGTGGCCTTCTTCCTCAACATCGAGTGGCTGCGAAGAGACGCCATGGTGGTAGGGACGCCGTCCTGCTTCACGCAGGGCCTGTTCATCTCGCTGGGGGACTTGTCGTCCAGCATGTTCATCACTGCTATTGCCGTGCACACGTACCTGTGTGTCGTGTCGAGACGGAACATCCCCCAGGTGGCTCTGTACCTGGCGGTTGGGGCGATATGGGTCTTTGTGTACGCCATATCGTTTGTCCCGATTGTGGCTACTTCGAATGGGGCCGAGTTTGGAGGTTTCTTTGTCAGGGCGGGGAGCTGGGTAAGTCAGCCAGTATATCGTATGTACACGGCAACTAACCAACTAGTGCTGGATGAACCGCAAGTACGAGAATCTCCGTCTGCTCACGCACTACCTCTTCATCTTCATCGCCCTCGCCACAACCTCTGTTCTCTACACCATCATCTGCCTCTCGATCCGCCGCCAGGCCTGCTCGGGATCCACCTCCCGGGACGAACCAGACACGACCCGGCTCCAGCTCAGCCGGAATCCCGCCTTCCTCATCTACCCCGTCATCTACGTGCTGTGCACCCTCCCCCTCGCCATGGGCCGCATAGCCACCATGGCTGGGGCCGACGTTCCCGACGGGTACTTTTGCTTTGCCGGCGCCATGATTGCGTCCAACGGCTCATTCGACTGCCTTCTCTTTGGGACGACGCGCAACGTCATCATCTTTGCGTCTAGGTACGACGTGGACACCCCGGATGTGGGTCTGCATACGTTCGCGTTTATGAAGACGCCTGCGAACCGTCGCTTTGGCAACATCATCTCCATCCAGGGCGGTTGCGAGGGAGACGCTTCGACGGCTGACGGGTGGTGGGCGTGGCCGAGGAGGGGGTGCGGGTTGGATGCCGGACAGGGGGTTGCCCGGACGGTCAGCCAGGAGTCGCTTCGGGGGCCGGCGATCCAGATGGACACGGTCACGTCGGTGGTGGTCGAGGTTGGTGATGTGCGCGAGAGGGGTCCGACGCTTCAGGACCTGACGGCGAGCTCGAATCCGTCGTTGGATAGCATCAACAAGGAGTTTGTGACGACGTGGGGTTTGGATGATGATTGCAGTTGAATATAGAGCATTGGAGTCCCTGTGCAGTGTCTCGTGATATTGGTAGGATGCAAGAGCAAGGGCGCAGTCATCCCGCTTTTGCTTGAGCACTTCTTGAATCCTTGCATCTAGGACATCCCAACGGCACCCGACTAGGGCCTCAGAGCATACATCCCCAGGGGCAATAGCTGCCGATTGCCCACCACCGGAAACCCCCGTTGCATATCCGTCTTGATAATCTCCAAGCCGGCCTGCTTAAAAAGACTTCGAAACTTTTCATCTTGCCTATAGCATATTAGTTCCCGTCGAGCGGGAAGTGCCCGTCGAGAAAGGTCTCTTTATATATCCCCTGCAACTCACCTCGTCACGCTCCCGTCAAGCTCGTCAAACTTATCAGCCCCCCAGGTACTCAGATTCTCCTTGACGACCATGACCCCCCCGGGTTTCAAAACAGCCTTGCACTTTCAAAATACTGCACCAAAGACGCATCGTCCAGGTGCCCGACGCACCACTGCGTCCAGATCAGGTCATACGATATCCCCTCTGCGGGCTCCCACCCTTGAAGGCCGGTGTTGAAGATGTGGCCTATGCCCAGGCTTGCCGTGCAGCGCGTCCGTGAACTTGGCCACGGACTCGATGACGTCGACATGGTCTGCTATCCTGAGGAGCAGTCCTTGGGTGACGCGGCCGATCCTATCACAGCACCGTCAGCCGTTGCAATGATGGCATCCTTGAAAACTTGGTCCAACTCACCCCGCTCCTCCCTCGAGGGCTCTCGGGATCGTCTGCCGGTCACCCTTGACGCCGATGCCTAGCCTGGCCAGGAAGGTCCGCGAGCCCTGGAGGTCGATGCGCGACACGGACGGCATGACGGACAGGACGCCGCCTAGCATGCCGTTGACGTCGGGGTCGACATTTTGCCAGTACTCTTTGCACTTGTCCGGCTTGATTAGCGAGTCGGGGGGTGGTTGAGACATGGCGGCAGTATTGATTTTGACGGAGGACAGAAAATGACACCCACTTCCCGGAATCGAATCCAATCCTGACCGCCGCTTCAATATTTAGCCGCGGCTCGGGGATCTTTCCGAGGTCTCCACAACACTCACAGTACTCTGCACGCCAAATATCAAACACTCTCATCAAACACTCATCCAACACTTCACTCAGTCTTCAAAATGTCCAAACCCCGCATCCTCTTCTTCAGCCCCGTCCGGCACGCCCTGAGAACGTACGAGGCCCTCCACTCGGTGGCCCGGCCAGAAGTCGTGACGAGCAAGTCCCGCGGCGAGTTCTTCTCGGACCTCGCGAGCAAGTATTATGACATCCAAGCCATCTACCGAACATCAGCTAGCGGAGCGGTAAATATCCCACCGTATCTTAACTCGAACATCATCTGACCTTAACAGGTAGCCGGCAAGTTCGACAAGGAATTCATCAACCATCTCCCCCCGTGTCTGAAATTCATCTGCCACACCGGCGCGGGCTACGACCAGATCGACGTGGACGCCTGCACCCAGAGGGACATCACTGTCACCTATGCGCCCGACCCGGTGACCAACGCGACGGCGGACCTGGCCATGTTTCTCATCCTGGGGGCCATCCGACAGATCAACCCGTCCCTGGGGAACCTGCGCAGGGGGAATTTCAAGACGGGCATGGCGTTCGGCCGCGATCCGCAGGGGAAGACGCTGGGGATACTGGGCATGGGCCGCATCGGGAGGGCCGTCAAGCGCAGAGCCGAACCGTTCGGTCTCAACGTCATATATCATAACCGGAATCGGCTCCCCGATGAGCTAGCCGCGGGGTGCCCATATGTTTCCCTCGACACGCTCCTCCGGGAGAGCGACATCATCTCCGTGCACGTCCCCCTGTCGGCGGCGACGACGCACCTCATAGGAGCCGCGGAGATGGCCAGGATGAAGCCGGGCGTGGTCCTGGTCAACACGGCGAGGGGCGCAGTCGTCGACGAGGCGGCCATGGCGGCGGCGCTGGAGGAGGGCCACATCGCCGCTGTTGGGCTGGACGTCTACGAAAGGGAGCCCGTCGTTGACGAGAGGCTGATGAGGAACGAGAGGGCGCTGCTCGTGCCGCACCTGGGGACGCATACCGTCGAGACGCTGACCGAGATGGAGAGCCTGGCCATTGAGAATGCGAGGAGGGGCGTCTGCGGGGAGCCGCTGTTGACGATAGTCCCTGAACAGGTCAAGTAAACAGACAAAGTGTCTGGGCTAATTGGAGCGCATCTGAGCATGTACGGGGTAAGCTGCCAAGTCTGCATGGCATGCCACGCCCATCGCGGGGAAATAAGGTTCCGTCGAATTGGTGGTCCCTTGAAGTAGCAGTCAAGGCTACTATTGCCAGAACGGGCTCGGAAACGGTCTTCCGGGGTGGTGTGGTCCAACTAGGAGCAAGGCCACTGCAGGGTTATGAACTGCATATAAGTCACGGCTATCCTGTAAATTCCATCAACCCAGAGCTCTAGACACTTACCTGTTTCCCGTTAACATGTTCCTCCCCATCATCACCACCTTGCTCATCTTCACCAGGGCCATCCACGCCGCCTGCGGCGACGGCTCACCCCACGGCGTCGTCACCGGCTCCGGCCCCTTCACGGCCACCGTCAACGGCGCCAGCGTCTACTCGGGCTCGGACTACCGGCTCGCCGTGCAGACGGCGTTGGACCGCATCTCGAGCGGCCAGCGAGTCGTGGTGCGGTCCTCCGGTAGCATCGGCGCATCCACCATCACCGTCACCAGCGGCAAGACGTTCGAGGTGTGCGGCACCATCAACGCGGGCAACCGGTCCGGCCGGGGAGCCATCGAGGTGACGAACCAGAACGACGTCAAGATCCCGTACCTGCGCATGACGGGGAACCCGTACTTTGGCCTGCGCTTCTCGGGGACGCGCAACCTCAACCTGGGCGAGATAGTGCTCAACCTCAGCGGCGGGCTGGGCATCCGGTTCGACCGCGACGCCGAGTGGAACTACAACGTTCGCATGGGCACCGTGACTGTATCTGGCGCGGGCAGTCACGCCGTCGAGACGTGGAACATTGACGGTCTGAATATCAACTCGGTCGTCGCCCGCGACGTGGGCGAGTGCGGCCTCCTCCTGCAGAGGACCATCAACGCCTGGGTCGGCTACGTCGAGGGCACCAACGTCGCCGCCGGGACGGGCTACGCGACGCTGCGCTTCGCCAACAACAACGGCCAGCTGAGCAACGGCCAGTACACCACCACCAACGTGTGGGTCGACAGGGTCGTCTCAAGGGGCGGTGGCCGCGGCATCTTTTGCGTGTCCATGTCGGGCGCCGCCGAGATCAAGCATATCGACCTGGCAAACAATGGCAACAACGCCATCCTCATCGAGAACTGCTACAACGTCGCCATCAGGGACGGCGTCATCAACGGCGGGGGCCCCGTCCGTGTGGCTGCCCGGACAGAGTTTCCCAACACGAGCGGCATCTTCATCGAGGTTGAGGTGAATAGTAACTCGGTCAGGGAGTCGCCCTGTGCTGAGAATATCTTTTGGGCTATTACCGGGAATGCGCAGATGGATGTATGCTAGAACCTGCCCTTGAGGTTGGAACGCACACATGGTTAAACTACCGCAATCTACTCCTTATCTGCAGACCCTCAGAGTTGACCCGAATTGGCCTCATTAGGATCGCTTCTGCTTCACGGATCGCCACTCCGTCATCAAACTACCCACCATGGTCACGCACGCTAACCCAACAACCAGATACCACGTCTGGCCAAGACTCTCGTCCACCGCAACGAGCACCTCCCAAGTCTCATTCCCCGGTACACCCGTCATCATCTCCGTCAGCCCCTTCTCGCCGTCGCTCACCCCCACACCCCCGAGATTAGCAGCCAGCTGGTTCGTAAAGAGAAGCTGCGCGATAGGCACCGCGACCGCCGGGCCGAACGACTGCGCAAACAGCATGACCGACAAGCCCAGCGGGACATCCCCCTCTGGCAGCACCGTCTGCACGGCGTTCTGCGGTCCCGAGAAGCCGATGCCGTAGCCGAGCCCGGACAGGGCCGTGTACGTGACGAGCTGCACGAAGCTGGTGTCGATCTTGAAGGTGGTCATGAGCCCCGCGGCGGTGGGCATCACGACCGAGGCGAGGAGCATGAACGGCGTGTAGTAGCCAAAGGCGGTGGTGCCTGCGCCGTGGATGAGCGACCCGATGGTTGCGCCCACGATGATCGGGAGCATCATGTAGCCGCTCTTGACAGGGGTGTATCCGCGGACGACCTGGTAGTAGGTGGGCAGATAGTATTCCAGCACGTTGGCAGTGCTGTTGGTGCACATGATGAAGATGAGACCTGCCATGACGCAACGGCGCTTCATCACGCGGGGGGGCAGGGCAGCGGCGTCGCCTCGACGGATCTGGTTGTAGATGAATGCAGCGAGTAGGACGGCAAATGTGACGAGCAGGCCAATAACTCTGCCGCTGTTCCAGGGATACTTTGTGCCGGCCCAGGAGAATGCGAGGAAGAGGCTGGTTAGTGAAGGGATGAAGAGCAGGTTGCTCACGAGGTCTAGCTGCGAGACCTTTTCCCTGAATGTCATGCGAGCCACTTCGTGAGGCTTTTGCGTGTCTGAGAAGCAGAGAATGGTCAACAAGAGGGTGACTACACCGGTAGGCGGACTAATGTAGAAACACCACCGCCAACCGAGCGACTGGGTGAGAGCTCCTCCGAGCAGCGGTGCAGCCAACGTAGCCACGCCTTCGACACCGCCCATGACGCCGAGAAACATGGGTCTCCGTCGGAGGGGGACCGACTGCACGAGTATGACGAGGCACCCCGCAAAAAGGCCCGCAGAGCCCAGCCCCGTCACGGCCCTGCCCACGACGAGCATGGCAGACGTGGTGGCCGTGCCGCAGAGCAGAGAGCCAGCTATGGAGATGCCGTTGGCGACGAGGAAGACTCGCTTGACGGAGAACAGCCCGTAGGCCTTGCCAAAGACGAACTGGAAGGCGCACACGCAGAGGCGGAAGGACGACGAGTACCAGCCCACGTCGGCGACGGTGTGGAAGTCATCCGTGATGCTGGGGATGGCCGTGGCCACGATGTTCATGTCTATGCTGCTGAGGATGAGGACGGCGCCCACGGTGAGCATGATGAGCCAGAATCTGGCGCCGGTGGGGTAGTCTGCCGCGGGCGGGGTAGTTGGATTGGGTCCATCATTATCTGGCTGAGTGACAATCCGGGACAGGGGATGCTCTTGGACAGGATGAACTTCTGCCATTGTTGATGGCTGGTTGGATGAGAGGAAAAGTCACAGCGACTCCAGAAGCGGGTTTTACATGGTTTATCACGTGTTTGGACCAGGATATTTTCGTCTCTTGCCAGGCCGAGAGTTGATCGGTTATAGAGCGTATGGATAGTGAGCAGCCGGTAGAGGTAGAGATAATAAAAGTGGCAAACCTGGTTGTAAATGTAATGAGTCTGATAAAAGTAAAGGAAACTTGTAGTTAATTTGGTAGTTCCCGATAGTCGGCCTGCTTTCCCCCGATTCCCGTCCTCCGGCGTCCCCGCCCGACTCCGTCTCCGTACTCCGTCGGTGCAGGCATCCAACGAGAGCAGGGTTCCCACCCTCCGTGTTGTAAAAGCTGTGTGTCTGCAACCTGTCCAAAACTGTTCAATACACAACCACCACCATGCCCTCGGACAAGACATTCAGCGCCTACAACCAGGAGCAGGGCCACGCCTACGCCCAGTCCCGGCTCGACTACCACCACACCGTCTACTCTGCCATCATCGACTACCACACCTCGACAGGCGGCCATCTCGACACGCTGGTCGACGTGGGATGCGGTCCGGGCATCGCAGCTCGGGCTCTCGCCCCACGCTTCTCGCACGCCTTCGGCCTGGACCACTCCGGCGGCATGATCGAGAGCGCGCGCAAGCTCGGCGGCGTGACCCGCACCTCTGAGCCGATCCGCTTCGAAGTGTCTTCCGCCGAGGATCTAGGCGGCAATTTAGCATCACCTGCTATCCCCAAGGGTAGCGTCGACCTCATCACGGCTGCCACGGCTGCGCACTGGTTCGACATGGACGTCTTCTGGGAGAGGGCGGCGATGATGCTCAGGCCGGGTGGTACCATCGCCATCTGGGTATGCGGCGACGTCCGCGCGCATCCGTCCAACCCAAACGCGGATGCCCTCCAGGCTGCGATAGAGCGGCACCGGGACGAGTACCTAGATGCGTTCTACCTTCCCGGCAATAGGATGAGCCTGGATCAATATGCCCATCTGCCTCTGCCGTGGGATATTGCCCGACCCGTTGCCGAGCTTGACCGGTCTAGCTTCTACCGCAGAGAGTGGAAGGCCGGGGAGGACTTTTTTGCGGTCCGGCCAGAGATGGACATGGATGGTCTAGAGAAGCTCATGGCCACCACGAGCCCTGTTACGAGGTGGCGCGAGGCCCATCCCGAGGCGGTGGGGACCGAGAAGGATGTCGTGAGGGTGCTGAGGAGGGAGGTTGAGCAGCTGCTGCGGAGTGCCGGGGTTGAGGCCGGCAAGGAGAAACTGCTCGGAAAGACGACCGGTGCTCTTCTCATGATAAAGAAGGCTCTCTAGGAATAGAGGAGTGAGGAGTGATAAAGATTAAATCAAACGTCTAGACAGAATCTTGTTCCAAAGGAGCACAACCTCATTCTCATCATCAAACACCATGGGTCGGTCCGCAGAATTAGCATCCTCCTCGACCCTCTGCTCCAGCGCCCCCAGCACCTGCAGCCGTCTAGGCACGTAGAACCACTCCTTGGCGAACTGGCCAACCTGGAACGAGTCCTGCAGGTACCACCGCTGCAGGTAGATGGCCGAGGTCGAGCCCGGGGCCGGAGGCGGGATGGCAACGTTGAGTTCCCGGGCCCTGTCCTCGATGAATAGACGCTTGGATTCGTCATCGAGGGGTTTTTGGAAAGTCATCATGCGGCCGCTGTTCAGCGGGTTGGGCGTGATGGCTAGATACGCGTAGATCGGGTGGGCGAGAGTTTGAGTCGACTCGTTTGCACAGCCGAGATAAGGCCAGCCTCTACAATACTTGCATGTTCTTTGTCTAGAGCTTGCTGACTATCCAACCCGGTGGTCACCCGCCTTGTACAATTTATACCCTAGCTCGAGACCTTCTTTCAAAAGAAAGTCTTTATGAGTAGTATAGTCTCGGTCCTAACGGCTGCCTCGAGGAACCGACACAGGGTTTGGATTGTAGCAAGCGGTCTTTTCTTCAGCCAGCCGCCGTCTGCGGAGTGAATTCATCCCTCCTCACAAGTCGCCACCTCCCTCAATAGCAACTTGGCAAACGCCGCCGCCGCCCCAGCCGCATACTCCTGCCACTCCTTGCTCTTGTGCTCGTCCGCATAATCGCAGATTCCCCTGATGACAAGACACGGAAACGTATTCATGACCCCCGCCGCCTCCATCTCGAAGCACAGAATACCGTACTTGCGCGCCCACTGATCCCGCACCGCCGCGTCCTTGAGCACCCTGTTTCCCGAGGCGATGAGGCCGTAGTGTATCTCGGGATGGGTTGTCGGGCGTGGACGTCTCTGGATATGCCCTGGTGTCAAGAACCGGTCGTTGTCCCGTCCGGGATGCGCATACTTGATCCTGAATGAATCCGGCACCCGGTCTGCAATATCATCCAGAAAGGGCTGGAGGGGGTTGGAGGGAAGATCGGGATTCGACCTGAGGGAGCTGATGGCCGTCATGAGCTGGCGCGGCGGAGGCTGGAGAGCACCCGTCAGCTCAAACTTGCTGTTGCTCATCTCCTTGCCGCGATCGTACTGTATCACTCCTGGGAAGCTACCCGTCGGGAGACTGACGACCACGTCGCCCAGACGGATATCGTGCTCTTCTGTGGGTGCGCCTCCCCCTATGCCGACCAGGAGGCAGAATCCGATGCCGAGAAACGTCCTCTTCATGTTGGATGCTGAATCGGCCGCCGCGTTGGTGCCGTACTCACCGTCTGGGAGACACGCCGCAACAACCATGTGTCCCGACATGCTGCCGAGGGCGTAGTTATTGATGTCTCCTTGTATATTCTTGGGCCTGCTGTGCTTGCTGTCGAAGAGAGCTCGGACGGCGAGGAGCTCTTTAGGAAGCGCGCAGAGGATGCCGACTGTGTATCTCCGTTGGGGATACGCCTCCAAGCCGAGGGAAGCTGTCGAGTCAGACAGCATGCCGTCAGGAGGGAATGCCGGGCTTTGCGTATTTGACCGGGAGGGTATTGACCTGTGGCTCAGCCCTGAGGTTGCCCGGTCCAGGCTCGCTCCCAGATGCAGTTGATCAGAGGCAGACGAGTGAAGAGACATTTCGGACCCAGGAGAGAGGCCACAGCCCGCAGGAATGTGAGAAGCCTGCTGAGAAGCCTCGGGATTCACCTGGTGATTGGCGGGTGCCTGTATCGTCTGATCCCAGCTCGCAAAGTCCAGCGTCTGCGCAAACCTATCCAGGTCATGTATCGATATCGAGCTATACGCCTGTATCAGCTCCGTCTCCAGCGGCAGCACAACCTTTTCGTAGATCCTCGCCCGCAGCGTCTGGCTGCTGAGCGTCTCGCCCTGCTCCGTCTCCCATAGTTCGGGATTCAGGCAGTTTTCCACAGCCAGGTAGAACTGCGAATTCTCGGGAATCTCCCTCCGGCATGCCTTGAAGACAACGTCCACGTCCAGGTACCTAGTGCAGCCTTGACCCGGCGCGAGGTCGACCTTGTATCTCTTGGCCAGTGTGTCAAAGGGCGTCACGAAGTAGACTTCCAGCAGCATCACTGCCAGCGTCAGAAGAATCGGGCACGGGTGTGGCAGTAGGTCGTCTGGATCAATGTCATCCGGGTCCCAGTCGTCGGGGTCGGCATCAGACTCGGTTTCTTTCAAGGTATCACTGTCTTCGCAGTTTGGACACTCTAGATCTGAAAATCTCGTTTGAATAAACGGCCTCAGAGTGACGGCAGAAGATGTCGTCTGGGAGAAGAATACCCCCGATGAATTCCACGTCGGTCGTAGCCAAGGAGTATTGTGCAGGTGAAAGACGGCTGAGCTCAGGATAACGGACAGAATCCGCCTCGTCCTCTCTGTAAACGTGCCCATTCTTCCTCTCAGGAACTGGTCCAACGACACGGGGTCCTTTGTCTTGTCGACGAGAGAATCGCTCCTCGCCGACTGCAGCTTGAATAGCCGGTCTTTCGTCACCTTGAGCTCAAGCCGATACGCCGCCATGGTCCCGATTCTCCCGATGGGCTCGCAGAGTTGCTTCACGGCCATTGACTTCGGGGCTCTCTGCCTCTGACTTGTCCTCGGCTGGCCCTCTTGTTCAACCACCAGACAAACAGTCCTGTCTCTTGCTGTGTGGATGCGGGCTTCGTGCCAGCCCTCGGCCATGGACAGGAACATGTCAAAGTCGACCTCATCCTCGTCCATCTCGACATCGGGCTTTCTATGAGTCCCTAGGCAAATCCGTGCGCCAAAGTCGTGCGCCGGGCTGCAGCCGCATTTCTTGCAGCCCGTCAGGGCCGTGATAATTGACTTTGCGGCACTCCAGACGGCGTATGAAGGCTCCTTGATGCTGATCTGGGGCGCATAGTCCTCGGGCGCCCACTGCGACGCATCCTCCGGGTACCAGGTCTCGAGCTCCTCGCCGAGAGCGGCAAGCGATTCGAGAAAGGCATCGCGCTGGTTCGGCGCTGGTCTGAAGTCCAAATAGGGCAAGACGGCCTCGAGCTTCAAGTCATTGTCATCCAAGGCTTGGACCTTGTCTCGGACCTGGTGCAACAGGCGCAGCCGGGCACTGGCCGGGTGTCGAAGGAGGTCCGGCGTGAATATGGACTCGGTGCAATCCACCAACTGTGCGACGAGGTCCTTGTTGATCCTGGGAGTGATGCCACTGACGCGGTTGAGATGCCGGTAGATGATGGTGCAGTAGGCCATGCGCCCGGCGTAAGAGCTGCGCAGCTGGGCATCCTTCTCTGTGACGCGCAATGCCTTGGCGATCTGCTGTATTGCCTTGTATGTAGCCTGCAGAGAGTCGACCGTCTCCCTGTCTCGGGAGGCCATCGTGACGGTTCCTCGACCTTGAGGTGGGGGTTGGTCAGACAGGTCAGGTCAGACGAGCATCTTGGACCATGGGTGAGTGCCGAGGCTGAAGCTGCAGGTCGGCGGCACCTGCCAATCCTGGCTGGGAACAAATCCATAATATCTTGGCCTCAATTCCGAGGCACTCTTGCGTTGATAAACCCCTCTTAATTACAGAGCTGCATTTCAACGCTCGCCTAAATTCCGACGTCATAATGTCCAGCACGGCGGATGGCCAGCAACAACCGCCCACGGTAGCCGGTTCTGCCCGATCAGTCGTCGAGTCCTTCCAGCAGTGCCTTAACAAGGCAGCTTCTATCCATGCGCGCGAGCTCTCACTCGTCGAGGATCAGCATGCGAGATTCTCCGTTTGGGCCGCCAACATAAGAGTCTTTGGCTCAGGACGAGAGTCCCTGGACCACCGGCTGCGAGAAGCGTCGGATGTTCAAGATGCCGTCACCGGTGTCTTAGAAGCCCTGGACTATCGGATCCAGAAATGTGAGTCATGAGTTGAATAATCACTCCGTGTCAGCCCGCCACTCACGATGCGTCAGGCTCTTGCGTTCTTGAATCTACGCCAACAGAAAGCCGTGCATCTCACGAGTTGCCCGAGGAGCTCGGCGCGGCGCTTGAGGCGATAAGACGAGAGATTGGAACTCTGCATCGGATCTCAAACACCATCCGCAGAGCAAGCAAGGACACGCAAAATACCCACGCCGAAAAGTCGTTCAAGATTCGGGACGAGGAAGGCACCGACGTCGAGTCCTTTCTCATCCACCTGTTCGGCAACCAGATCCGAGACCGATTCCCAGGAGCCAGCGACACCATCCAGGAGCGTCTCGCTCATAGCATGGTGCTCCGCCGCAAGAGGATTCTCTACCGGAGAGCTCGTTATGGAGGAGCCGCCATCAGACCCAAGGAGCTTCCATCCCAACCCAGAGTGTTGGTTCCCAAGGCCAAACCCGGTATTGGCCCTCTCAGACAAGCCGTCCAAGGTCAGGCTCCAGTCCCAGCTACCGCAGACGTTGCGAGGTCTGTTGCGCAGACGGCGACTACTCTCTCTCCGGAAGGCTTCAAGAAGGCCGCTGCGCCATCGGTGATGTCCGTCTCCAAGACTGTTGCGCTGAGCAGCCACGATGAGCTCGACTTTCCTCCGGCGCCCTGTGGTCGGGTCTTGAAACGATACCGCCACTTCAAGAGGGAAACGGATGAGAAGCATAGGGACCTCGTTCAAGCCATTCCTGGCTATATGGGAGAGGCCGAACCACCGCCTCGCATTGCTGGCATGATTGCCACTGCGGTGGCCAAGAACAAGAAGACTCTGGATGACTACTGGGACAAGCTTCTCGCAGCGGTAGAGGAGGTGACGTGCCCGTTTTGCTTCCACACCCTTCCGATCCGGGACGTTGTCAAAGAGACAAAGTGGAAGTGTGTTTGCCCCCAGTTCCAACGCTTGATACACACAAAGACGCGCAAGGCTAACCTGATAGGCTGCACGTCAAGGGCGACCTCGACCCGTACGTGTGCCTGTTCGAAGAGTGCGACTTGCCCGAGCGCCTGTATAACCACAGCTCAGAATGGCTCAGACACATGAGGGGACACGCCAGGCGCTGGCGCTGCTCGTCCAAGTCGCACGACGAGTTCATAGGCGTGACGCGAGACGAGTACATGCAGCACATGCAGACCAGCCACCCAGGCAAATTCAGCGCCGCCCAGCTCGGCGTACTGGCCGATAGGAACGGTCGTGTGCCGGGCTCCCTGTTCAAGTCGTGTCCGCTATGCGGCATAGACGAGGCAGATGGCGGCATGGAAGACCACATCGTGGGCCACATGAGGTCCCTGGCGTTGAAATCGCTCCCAGCGTACCAGGAAGACACGCATATCCTAGACGACGATTCCGGCTCCGACGGCAGCATGGCCTCGTCAAAGCCTCAAAGCAGGAGCACAATCAATAAGGAATTCGACGACGACCCACCAGATCCGGGAGACTCGGACGAAGAGCATTCCATGGACCACGTCGAAACCGAGGACCCTGCCGACATGGAAGCTCTCTCCCTCACACCCAGCCACTTGCAGCGCGGTTTCCAATGGTCTTTTGTCCCCGGCATTCACGGGTCATCTCTGGGGATGGAAAAGGACCCCATCATGCTGGCCATATTCGCCCGCCAGAGCCCGAATAAAAGCACACAGATCATAGACCCTGACTGCGCGATATGCCACGCCCCGGCCACCATGGGCTGCGACTGCGAGGCCACAGGTCTCGCCATAGCTGTGAAACAGGCAGAGGACAGGATCATGCGGGGGACGTACCAGGCCATAAGGACGTGGGTGAGGATCCATTCACAAGATTACGTCCTCGGATACTTCAACAAACACATGGAAGCAAAGCGAATGAAAGCAGAGCACGAGATATCAGCCACCGCAGAACAGCGGGATCAGAAGGATCCAGAAAGCGCGCGGACGGCGCCAGTCTCACAGGAGGAGGTCAACGAACTGTGGCGGGCTTCTGTTCAAAGGTATCCGGAGGTGATGGAGTACTACTACGGCTTAACGGAACTCACACTCCCGGCTGAGGATGAACCTGCTGTGAAAAATCCACCACTGGGCGCCTTTTTCCATCAGAGTTACCCTCCGCCTGGTGAGGACTCTCCGCCTCCGTATTAGACGATTGTCCGGATAGGCCTTATACAAGGTTACAAGCGGAATGATTAGTTGCTATGGGTTAGAAGTACTGTGTTGGTATCAACTTGACGATATCTGTTGCCATTTATCAAAGATTTAGACAACATTTCTAGCCTCGGTCGTGGTGTTGTCAGTCTGCCCTTCGATGTTCAACCCCCAGAAACCAGCTACCCTGTACTACCAGCGGATCGCCGTGCGTGCGGGGCAGCCCGCGGCAAAACTCTTAACCGCGCGTCATTCCCTCGCTTCATCTCTCCGATCGCAACTGCCAGAGACGACCAGCCCGCATTCATAATGGGAGAACGAGCCAAGAAGAGCCCGGGGCCAAAGCATACCCGGATCAGCGGGGCGTGCAGGGCGTGCAGGTCCAGGAAGCAAAAGGTGTGAGCTTTCAACCGCCAGCTGAGCAGCCACTAATGACCACAGTGCAGCGGAGATCGGTTCGTGCTTGTTTGGACTTTTTGAATCCTTTAGGCTCATATCCACAGCCCTCAGTGCTCGCAATGCCACATCAATAATGTCGAGTGTCAATGGCCTCAGCAGCAAAAGCGGTAGGTCTGATACATGGACGACCATGGAATTCAGCCACTCACCACTCCCCAGCGGCCCTCCAAAGCATTACACCGCCATCGTCGAGAAGCGCCTGGCTGAGACTGAAGCCATCCTGCTCGCTCTCATGTCGCAAGTGTCGGATCACCAGCTCACGTCTGCCTACGACCATCTCGAAGGACAAAGCGCGAACCTCGACGAGCCGTCTGATGCAGGGAACGCACAGGAAGTCGTCTGGAAAGACAAGGGGCCCGTTTATTGGAGCAGATATCCCCTCGACTCACCCGAGAACGCCAGACGGTGGTGGACTGATCGAATGGCGGCCGCTGACCGGCGGCATGAGGTCGTTGACCCTGCGTTGACGGAGAGAAGCCCCGAGTCTGCGCGCGCGGATGCATCAGAAGCTGGTCCACCAGTCTCTGAGGAGGATGCAAGGGCACAGTCTGGTTTATCAGCAAATCAAGAAGTAGGGCCAGGCTTGCCTCATACAAGGCACAGGGAGCAAACACCAACGCCGAGCACTGGTTATCAGAATTCCAGAGACGTTGGGTATGAGAGTGCCTACCTGTGGTAGAAACGGACGGATCTTGGACGTTACTCGTGTTTAAGCTGCCAAGGACGTTACTCAAAGGTCTGCAATCGTCTCCTTCTTGTTTACTAAAATACGTTATCCAGAATCAATCGATCCCCTTGGCCCTCCGATCACCGGACCACTTCCCCACTTTTCAACTGCTCCTCGTTCAACCTCCAAGAATGCCCGCAATGACCCCCGAGATTGGAAGCCTCCGAGCCCTCAAGAACGGCGACAGCCAGTACGTCGGCAGCTCCTCGGGCGTCTACTTCATCAACACTGTCCGCCGAGCTTTTGCCCCCGCTCCGGACGCAGGATCCGAAGACAGGCAGCACGCCGACGGACAGCTCCCCAATGGCCCATCACCAGAGGACTGCATCGTCGGCGGGGACGAGCAGGCGGGTCGGAACACGGGAGTCGAAGCCGGCAACCAGATGGCTGATGAGCGCCAGCCAGCAAGCGCGTTCTTGGACAGGAGCAGGTTGCCCGACTACGGCGTGGCCAGAAAGCTGGTCTTGACTTATTTCCGCATCTGGCATCCCCTCGTTCCCTTCCTTCACGGACCAGAATGCCTCTCCCAGCTGGACGCTCTCTACAACGACGCATCCGCCACTCCACCTCTCGGCCGTCTAGTCACGTTCAGATGCATCTTCAGCATTGCCAGTCTAGAGGAGGATCATGACCTAGGCTGCATGACCATCCGGTCGGCTTCCGACCTTCTGCCGACGCTGGGCCTCCTCGCTCTCCGATGCGACACGCCGTCCATTCAAGCCCTTCTCGCCGCCCAGGTCTACTTCGCATCGACAATGTCCCTCCGGCATGCGTCATCCGTCGGCGGGCTGATTTCGAGAAGCATCTTCCAGACGGGCATGCACCGCTGCCCGTTCCGGTACTGCCACCTGTCCCCCGAGGACAGGGACATGCGGAAGCGCATCTTCTGGAGCTTCTACGTGCTTGACCGGTTTCTGAGCCAGTCCCTCGGGCATCCCAACGGGATACAGGACTCCGACATTGATGTCTGCGCACCGGGACACGGGGACTTGCATGAACCCGTGGCGCAGAGTGGTGCTGCTGCGGCGGAGGATAACCTGATTCTTCACCTCCCTGCTAATCACCCGGGGAGACGTCTAGCGTCTCCAAGGCTACGGGTCCAGAGCAGAGCTGCCTCGCCCGAGATAACAGAGGATGTAAGCGATAGCCCGACTAGACCATCCAGGAGAGCAGCGGCCATTCTGCAGCACCGACGAGAAACCCAGTCCGTCTTGGAGAACCACGTGCGCTACTCCAAGCTGGTGGGAAGGCTGCTCGAGATATTCCACAAGTCGATACCCGACAGAGCAGCAGACGACCAGACAATCCTCTTCCTTAAAGCCGACGTAGCAGCATGGGGGAATAGCTTGACGCAGCCGCGTCTTGATCCGAGGGCCATGCAGGAGAACCCAGAGCTTGCACCAGAACCTACAGTTTTTTCCTTCGTCTCGTACCACTACTGCGTCATCCTGCTCAATAGGCCTACGCTGTCGCTTGATCCGTCGAGTGCCGACTTCAGGGCCGGCTTGCAGGTGTGCATCGGAGCTGCGAGCACCGTCATCCAGACTGTTGGCAAGTACTCGGACCTCGGGGGCCCTCTGTTCTGGCCTGGCTACATGACGGCTGTCTGGATGAGTGGCCTGATTCTGGCCTTTGCTGCACGGCTCAAGGCATACAGCCCAGCCAAGGCCATATCGTATGTTTTCTTTTCCTCTGTTGTGCATATCTGGCTGACTGTCCAAGTGGGATATCGTCTGCCTTGGACCTCCTGACTGCCATGGCCAAGCGCTGGCGCATGGCAAAGGATTGCAGAGAGGTCTTGTCCATGTTGTTGAGGGGCATAGAGGCAAAGACCAGAGAGCGGAAACGCTGTCGAACAGACGTTGAATCCGGTTCCTCGGGTCGGCCGTCGAAACGACGTGCCACAGATGGCCATACTTCGCCGCAACTCCCATCTGGAGCCAGAGGATCAAACACAACGGCGCCAATCCTGCGACCTGATGCTAGGCACGGCCACTGCAACCCAGACGACCCGGACGGACACCAGTCAGCCATGGGATCGTACGATTCGTTGCAGTTTGACGCTTTTATATCTCTCCCCGATTTGAGCATGCCAAGTGGCGAACGGGTCCATCACGCCCCGATCCCCACGACCTTTCCAGACAGGCGGCAGAGCTTTGACCAGTTTGACGGGACAGATGTCATGTTTGACATGTTTGATGGAGCTACGTGGGGATCTCTGATGGACATGGTTGACGAGGGAGATGCCTAGCATGTCATGGATGCTAACTAAGAATCTTAAGCATTACTTTCTAGTAAATAAGCTTTCTTGCCGCGGATGGAGACATGAGCAGCCATACCAAAGAACACAGTTGTGGGTGACTCATTGCGAGAAGGCTATAAAACAAGACTCCTCCCTCGACCAAGCAACGTCCACAACCTGCCAATCATCCTCACATGACAATCGCAATGGACAGCCTTCCCAAGCTACCGTCATTGGTATTGACCAGCATTCTCGTCCACGTCGAGTCAGAGAGAGGTATTCTTCAGTTGATCCGAGCATCGCCGGCAGTGCTTGCACACCACGTTCACTACCGCCGAAGCATCATGCGACACAGGCTTAGTAAGATACTCGCCATGGACAGCGACGACACCGTCTTCCAGGATGCCCAGGCAATAATCCACTTTCCCTCTGTCGATCGAGGCTCGTCGTTGCCCCCGTCACGGATACTCGAAACGCTCGATCGATGGGACGACCAGGCATTCGCCAACCCTCTGTCGGACCGAGGAGGGGACGCAACCAAGCTGTGCCGCTTCTTCTCTCGGCTCATCACTTTCATCGAGGACTACCTCGCAAAGGCGTCGGATCCGTCCCCCCCTCGAGCCTACATGGCCCTGCCGGACCTCGGATCAGTTGTCCCCGCGGTATACTTCAAGGGCCGGGCAGTCGACGTCGAGCCCGTGGCCTTTGGCGCCGTGGCGCAGCCAGAGAGGTGTCGTCTCCTCGCGGCCTTTGTCAGATACGAGCTGCTCTGCAAGATCTATCACCCCCTGGTATGGGGCCATCTGAGGAGAAGTACCACCCACGCCAACATGTTCAGGCGTTCACACGACAAGCTGACACTCAGGGACTACGGGGCGCTGTTCTGCGTCCACGAGTACCACAGGGGCCTCTGCGGCGCCGTGTTTGCTCACTGCCGGGACTGCTGGCTCCCGGATCGGCCAGCTGCGTCCTCAGTGTCGTCGTCAAAGGACCACCACGGCCTGCTGTACCCTGACAACGTGTACTTTAGCGCTCAGCAGTACTCAATCGGTGTGGCGGGCTGGCCGCTGGAGGAAATGCTCCCTTGTCTCGGGCTGGATCTCCTCAGCTCCATAGTGACGTCGTTGCCGGGAGTAGTAGATGGAGAGCAATATCTCGAGGCCCGACTCGATAGTCTCGAGAGTCGGCTGGACGGGCTATTCAAACCTTCCCATGAGGCTTGGATACTAAGTCAGCACTTTCTCGGGCGCCGCAAACACCTAGCTGTCGATGGCACGCAGATTCGGCGTTGGCGGCAAAGACTTAGACACCAAACAAGCACGTCGTACACGGGCCCTGACGATGCCGAGCAGCGGGTACGGCAGTTCCCCATTCACAATCTGCAGCTTGCGATATTTCGTCAACGGGCTTGGGTGTTTCTCCGTGGTAGCTCCAGCCTTTCGGCCTGGGGCGAGCTTGAGCAGGGGGATCGGAGCATTAGCGAGATGCCGGCTCTGGACTATCGACGGGCGAGACGGAGGTCGCAGAGGTGGCAGGACTACTGGTCTGGCCGGACCCTGGATAATCCAATGGACCAGCAGCAGGGGGGGGTGTCAGGAGAGTGGCGGTCAGGGATGGCGGGCAGTGTGTCCGGCGCTTCTTTGAGTAGGGAGTTGAATGGAGGACATGCCGTTGCATGACACGTCAGTCTCCCGTGCAAGTATCTTCCCGTCGAGTTGCCAAGCCAATAGGAACTCGTCCTTCACAGACTCAACCACTTTCGCTTCCCGTGTATATCCACCCGGCGTTTGCTGATTGACACAAACAGGAGCCGTCACTAGTTATCATTTCTCTGTAGACTCCCGTACTTGCAGCGGATAGCCGTGCTCTGACGTGTCGTCTACGCGTCACGACTGGGCGCTTGTCTCCTAGACAACTGGCGGTGAGTTATAGAATTATCCAAGATTTCAAAGTCTTGGGTCTGCAAAGACTTGGGTCCACCATCAGGTATATAGACGGCACCTTTTCCCTCTCAATCACGGTCCGTTCTCATTCTCATCCCTATCGTATACATACTCTACTTTACACAATACCCCGAATTCATCCTACGATCCGGACAGCAGCTGCCGGTTCAAGCGCCGCGCCCAGTCGTCCCCATCAGGCACTGAGGTTGAGCCTCTTCACCGCAATGATCGACTCCTTTATCAGACAATGCAGACGCTCAGAGTCAAGAGAACGGATGATGTCCGGTCTGGCCCTGGAGACAACCTCGGTGCGTAATCCCCCCCCCTGATTACATGTACTGACCTTTCTGTCCCAAAAGCTGCTCTCTTCATGAAACAACGACAGTCCTCCCATGCCGAAAGGGGAAACCCGTATATATAATCCTGCGCCGAGTGGCATCAACCGCGTGCGGTATCCCGTCGACCTCGACGGGAAGGGGAGCCAATGCCCTTGATAGGAAGAGATGCCGGCAAAGAAAAATGCCCTTGGAAGAGGAAAAATTCTGCGAAGGACCTCGGGTCTACTTCAACGCCCACTTCGACAGGCAATTCTTGGAGGTGTTCATCCCACGCCAGTGATGCCTTACACATGCATCTTGTGGCGTGCAACTCTCACTGCACATTCCATCCTTCATCGACCCTACAACGGGATGCCGGTTCCCCTTTCCAATATCACTCTTCCCACGCCGCTTCTTTTCCACAGGCCGAGGGTCAAGTATTGACCGGAGACGCTCACGCCGCCCCCAGTCACTTCGGAACGCGGAGGCTTGCTGGTCCACGCACTCTTCTTGCAACAAGTCTCCCTACCACGGGCCCCCGGTAGAGAGTTTGAGCGGATCTTTGACCCTGGTGGCCGAAAACTGCAACGACTGGACCCGACAAGCTGAGCCTCGAGGCGCCCCAACTGGCCACTCCGAGATGCTGCAGTCCCAGCGGATGCGCCGCCGGTGGGATACACTCGCCTGTGGCTGCGCCTTTTCCTGTTCTCCTGGCTCATGCCCTGGGATCCTCGGCTCCGCCTCTGTAATCTGTCTGAACGGGTACACAACCAAAATCCATCGACACAAAACTGGTGGAACAGGAGCCCGTCCGGCCCCGGGGGTTGGCATGTTGTCGTGAATCGCTCTGTCTCTGGGCTTCCATCAGTCGCCGAGCCAGATCCGATCCACGTCTGTCTACCATTAACATGACCGGGACCAAAAGACATTCATCGCTTGATCCTTGCACTAATGGTACGGTTCGTACCCACCCGGACGCAGCGCATATTGCTCCCCTCGCTTCGGGTTCCGGCGCGGTCCTTTCTTCATCCACCCAACTGGCCGCCCTGGTACTTGGCCTGCTGGCTGACGAAAAGCCCTGCGTCAACCAGCTACCTTCATTTTGTGGGCGGCGACAGAGACGAGCTGGGGAGACAGAGATGGCCCTGGGCCGTCCAACAGTTCGACACCAGCCAAGTGGAGAGCCTCCCCGTGCACTGGAAAGCGAGTGGAGGCCGGAGACTGAGCATGAGTCCATGACCAGAGAGGAGGATAGGCTGCAGTTCGTGCTGGAGGATTTGCCCTCAGGATCAAAGGAGCTCTCCTCCCGTGCCAGACGACTTGTCGACAGCCCATGCCAGACAATCTATTGACGGCCAAGCATGCCCAGGTCACGTCTCTCCCGGGTGGCTGTCGCACAGTGCCCCGACGCTCGAGAGCAGTATCAAGAGGTCCAGCTGGCTGTTACCTCACCTCGTGGAAACAACATGAACAAAAGCAACAACAAAGATGGCGCCAGACCCGGACAGGTCTCTAGGATAGGGACCCTTCGAGCTCGCCCGTGGGTTTCGCCACCATGCTTCCCGTATCCCAGCTACGCCAAGATCACCACCTGGACCTTTATCAGGCCCAAGGCCACAGAAATTCACGCCCCTCCCGATGTCTCTACCTACCTTGATACACAAGATCCCATGACCAGCTCAGCACAGCTGGAGCGCGAGACCGATGTGGTCTTTGTCTCCTGGTTTGAGCCTCGGGCACCGGCCCTCTGTGCCTGACATTCAGGCGTGGGCTGCAAAAACACCTGAACAACTGACGACTTGTCGGTGAAGCAACACGGTCGTCAGTCAGTCAGGCTGTGGATTGAAACCCAAGAAGATGTGAATCGGCTTCGAGACGAAGCCTGAAGAGCCGGTGCTGCCGACAGCGAACATGCCGCTTCTAACTGGACCATCTTTAACTGAAATCAGAGGCTGCTGCCAGTGAGCAATGACAACAGGTGCCCCCAACCTCGAATATCGAGCCTCCGGAGAATCAGGGTTTACCTAGGAAGACCTTGTTCTCGGAGGAAAGGTTACATGCTACCATTCAGATACCATGTACCTATACAAACTAGAACAGAATAGAGAGGGAAATAATGTAAAACATGTAAATAGATAAAGCAATAAAAATACGAAAACAATCAATCTTCATACTTCTCCCAAAAGGTGGTCGAACAGTTGCAGAGTTGACCTCAGTCCCCCCCCTGATGCCTAAACTCCCGTATCGCAGTCGTCATCGATTTGCCTACATGCTTCATGCCTCCTGAAACTTCAGCCGGGAGGGTGAGAAGTGACTGATGCGAGTTGCCGTCGGTGAGCAAACGCCAGGCGAGACACAGGCAGAGAGCTACAAACAAGTCTGCGGATCAGAGGGGACTATCCTGCCGCATGCCGCTCTGATTTTATCTGACCGACTCCCGTGCTCCCCGTCCAGCCGTCAACTAGAGTCCTTACCCGTCCGCATCGGCTCACTTTTGCGCCGACAACGCATCCCAGCCGTCTCTGCTAGGCAGCAGGTTACGTTGTCTATGCAACTCGCCTAGTCTGAGCCTCTGAGGGCCAATCTGCGGTGGCCTGTGTCGTGTCTTGGAGGGTGCTTTGGGAAAAGGGTCTGGCAAGTCCCCAGGTATAAGAATCACAACTTGTTCCGCCTCTAGTCACTTCTTTCATCCTCATCCTCGTCCTCATCTCATCGCCACTCATCCCTTTCTATGTCCTCCCCCTCTTATATATACTGAACAGGACCAAGCCACTGGACCAAGCCTTCATTACTGACGCTCCATACTGCAAAGAGACCAAAGGCTTCCTGTGGTTACCCCACAGAGTATCGACAAGTACCAGGAGTCCAGGACACTTGCAAACCAAGATCCAGCACCCAGAGAAGAAAGCCAGGCCCTGCGTGGGAACGACGACATCAACGCCCGGTATGTCCCCATGTCTACAACCTCATCGGGGGGTTTTAAACAACGGCTGACCCGACTGCCTTTATCATCAGACACACGTGTCACCTCGTCTCCCGAGCGCACCTGTCGGCCATGGCGAATATCATGAGCGTCGGGTCGCCTTTCCCGACTAGGCGGCTCACCTTGTCCTCTTTAAGGCCCGTCTCCGAGTCCGAAGTCCAGACGGATGCGGATCCCCAAGTATGCCAATCTTCCACCAGAAGCGTCGGCTGTTGGGTGGATTGCTGGGTGCCCTGCGATGCGAATACAATACTTCTTCGCCCCGATCGACTCTACAGAAATACCACTCGAAACTGGTAGCCACTCGACATTGTCAGAGCGAATCCTATATACATACATTGCAAAGATCGTCTCCAGGACACAGGGCGGCCAACGTCATCTCCCACTGTCAATGGGTTGGCGTGCAGGACACCAATACCTTCCAAAGCACTCGATTCTCTGGGTGGAGGCGGAGGAACAGGGGGTTGGTGGCAGGGCCTCGTCGGCGACCGATACGGCCTGAAAGCAAGTGCCATATGCGACTTTCGACACGAAAAGGTCACCTTGGCCGGTGGAACAGTCACGGAATTCAAAGGCCAAGTTCGATTCTCTGGGTGTCTATTATCCAGGAGGCAGAGGATCGGGGGTTGGTGACATCGACGACCGATGCAGACTCGCAGCAAGCGCCATATGCGACTTTCGACACGAAGTTCACGTTAGCGGTGGGACAGTCACGGAATTCAGAGGCCAAGTGGAGGCTGGCGTACCCTGCAATCGGCCTGGGACTCGGTCTATGAACATTGTCGCTTTCGCTGATAAACCACCACCATGTGCAGTTTGTCTGTGGTGAGCAAGCGAGCACGATGAGCACGGCGCTCCAGTGCAACTGCCCGGGTGTCCAGAACCTGATGACCAACCGAGTATGGCCCCCGGGGGGGCGAGTATGGTCCCCGGGGGGGGGGGGATCAACAAAATGATCCCATGGACGACCCTGAGCAGTGTTCGCTCTGCCAACCTAATGGACCAAGAGAACCAGAGACAGCATCTGACGAGGACGAGAGTGATAATGTGTAGAACCAGCAGAGAATCAGCCCCCCCCCGCCTCCTGCTCCGAGACAGCATGATGCGCGTTATTACGATCAACCGGCGTACGGTCTGCCATACGACTTTGAATTCAGTCTCGTGCCCGAGTGTCCGCTTCGCCCGCTCCCTATACCCACGGCCACCCAGGGAATCCCCACATCAGGAGGTGGGTTTCACTCACGAGAGCCTCTGAGCCACGGCTTCTTCATGTATTTGATGGTGACAGGAGTTGTCCCCTCTGTTGCTCTCATCGTTAGCATAAAGCGCCGGCCTCAAGTCTGCCAGGTGCGCTGCCTCCGTAGACTCGAGACGAGCAAGGTCTATGGAACACTTGGGAGCCAGCGCATTCGTGCTTGCAACGATCAATGCTGCGAACCTGAGCGGCCGCCACCGTGGCAAGTGGCAAGTGCAGTCATTGCAGTGATCCTTGCGGTGAGGCCACAGCTAGGACATTGAAAAGGGACAAACTTCTCCCTCGGTCACGGTATACCCCAGCTATCGCGGCCGCGGCCTTGGCCCTTGAGGCTGCCGCTCCTCGGTGGTCCGGCGAACGCGGTCTGCACGTACGCCGAGCGCTACACTCAATAACGAAAGTCACCAATCCTTGCAGCAGTCCTAGGACTCACGCAGTACTGCCTCTTTTCAACCTCTGGCTGTCGCGGCCATGCGCTGGACGTCGACATCGATGTAGGTATTTCGTGCAAAACCAGCTTGCCCAGGGCCCCAGCCTGTTCCGAGAGAGAGTCACATCATGAGCCAGACCTAGTTGTGGATGGAGTGGATTCCCGTCAGCGGAGTTTGTCAACCCGTTCATGATGCCCACGATGCAGCAGGAGAACGAAATGGCGATGCATTGTGCCTTGCGGGATAGTGGGGGGTGACTTTATTTTTTGGCGGACCTGTGCTTGCCATAGTCCGGGACGAGTCAGAAAGATGAGAAGAAAAAGAAAAAAATTAGAAAATATAGAAACTTGAAACATATAATTGTCTGCTTATTGGAACCAATTGTCAAGTGAGATATCGGTTACCCAACGTCTAATTCAACGTCTAATTGGAGATCTAGCGGGAGCATCTCAGCATCAACTCCATCACGGAGCGGGGGCAGTTCGTGCTAAAAAAGACACCCCGGCCGATTACGACATGATGGTCTTACCCAGTCCTCGGGGATGGAGGAAGAGAGCGCCGGCTCCCCGAGTCGATGAAACGTTTTACCCGTGATCTGCCCGCCGCTGACCGAACAACTTTCAATGGCTCTGGTTCCCCGGGAACTGCAGTGGCTGAGATGCCCTAACAACAAAGCCACACCCAGCAGTGCATTGCCGTCTCCAACAATAGAAACCGCTCGGTTGCGGATATATTAGACATGACATGTTCCTCCAGACAACTGTACGCTCATGTGGTCTCGTCGATCCACGACTTACTACTGCCCACAATATGTACGATTCAGGCTCTTGGAATTGTTTCCCGCTCGAAACACCAGCAGCAAACCCGTCAGCAGAGTCAGCCAGTTCAAAAAAAACATTCAACATTTCGAGCCCCCCTGCACGTTTTAATTAAAGGGCCCCAATCCCATCCATCGGGCGAATCGCCGCCCCCTGCCAGTCCCCTGATACCCTTGTCCAAGTCCGGGAATGGTCCCCGACAAGTTGAAGCAGGGTAGGCGTCGCGTCGCGCCACAACCAACATCTCCTCTGCCCATATTGAATCACAATTATTAACTGGGTCTTTTGGGGGGGGGGCTTTTTCCTGATGACCAAAGCTTGAGGCCTGTTAGCTTATTTCTCCTCTCTCCTTTGATGCGAATTTTTGAATCTTGGAATTGCGTCGCTGGTGGTTTGGCTGGCAGGTGCTCGGTTCTGTCACAGGTACCTTGTAAGGCATCCAAATCTCCCAGCAGATTACCTTACCTTACCCCAAACCTTCCAGGACCTGTAACCAACAACAACTTGTCACGTCACGCACGTCACCCTCAGCCTCGGGGCTTCTTCCCTACTTGCTCTTCTTCGTGTCGTTCTCTCTCTCTCTCTCTTTTTCCTTCTTTTTTTTTCCCTCACGGGATCGAAATACCCCCCAATTCGCTCGCCTCGCTTCCCCCCCTCTCCTTTCTCTACCGCACTCGATCCAGACCGCAAACGACCGATCAACAGACGAAACGGGCGCCACGATACAGTCATCCTAAGCCATCTCTCGGTTGCTGCACGACCGGAGCCGTCCTCCCTCACCACCTGGACATCCACAGCGACCTCCTCCATCCTGTCCCTACCTCGAATGCGCACACGAGGCCATCCCGCGCATGTGCCGCCGCAACCATCCCGAACCCATACGCCACCGCTGGGAGACGCTCCCGCCACCATCCCGCCGCTTACTCGACCTGATCCAGACGCCGCCTCCGCTCCTATAACAACAAGACGCCCACGATCTGGGACAGTCTCCCTCCCCGCGGCGTGACCGGCCGGCATTCGGCGTGGAGGGATGCAGGCACCAAAGGGACAGGCCGAGCTGGTTCGCAAGGCCAAGGTGCGTCTCGACCCGGAACACACACCACCACGACGGCAGCCTGCCTGGTTGTTTGACCCCGGATACAGAGACGCCGTTCTGACAGTCGAAATAGCTTGCCCGTTCATACCAGGAGCTCCTCGAGTACGATCCTCCGTCAGCCGGACCTTGTCCATGGCCAATGCTAACCTTGGTCCTCGCAGTGAATTCGCCAGCAAGGACCTCAAGTCCGTCGGATCGTACACCCTCGGCCGTCTCATCGGAAAGGGCTCCTTCGGCAAGGTCTACCTTGCTTCTCACAAGCTCACCAATGGGTCCAAGGTTCGCCAACGTCTCGGGGGACAACATTGTTCGCAATCTAACTCCAGCAACAGGTCGTGCTCAAATCCGCCAACAGGGGCGACTCCAACCTCGCCCGCGAGATCCACCACCACCGACAATTCATCCACCCGCACATCGCGAGGCTGTACGAGGTCATTGTGACCGAGAACATGGTCTGGATGGTGCTCGAGTACTGTTCCGGTAGCTATCGCATCTTCCTGCCCGGCCTGGAACCCCCCTCCTAACAGCTGCAGGCGACGAACTCTACAACCACCTCCTCGAGCACGGCCCCCTCCCCGTCTCCAAGGTCCAGAAGATCTTCACCCAGCTCGTCGGCGCCGTCTGCTACGTCCACAACCACTCGTGCGTCCACCGCGACCTGAAGCTCGAGAACATCCTCTTTGACAAGCACGAGAATGTCAAGCTGGTCGACTTTGGCTTCACGCGCGAGTACGAGGGCCGGTCCAACCACCTCCAGACCTTTTGCGGCACAATCTGCTACTCGGCGCCCGAGATGCTCAAGGGGGAAAAGTACGCCGGCGAAAAGGTCGATGTCTGGAGCCTGGGCGTCATCCTCTACGCCCTGCTCTGCGGCGAGCTGCCCTTTGACGACGACGACGACAACGTGACCCGAACAAAGATCCTGTCCGAGGAGCCCAAGTATCCCGACCACCTCCCCCCCGATGCCGTTCCGCTGCTCAAGGCCCTCCTGTCCAAGAGGCCGCTCCTGCGCCCCTCGCTGCCCGACATCCTCGCCAACCCCTTCCTCGCCGAGCACGCCCCGACACAGCGAGCCATCCTCGACGTCCAGCAACCCCCTCCATTCTCGACACCCTTGGAGAAGGATTGTCTGGCGAGGATGCGAAGTTCTGGCGTCAACATCGATGCCGTCATCGAGAGTGTACTCGCTCAGAAATGCGACACCCTCGCCGGCTGGTGGGCTCTCCTCCTCGAAAAGGAGCAGCGCAAGATGCAGAAAAGGGAACGGAAGCGGAAGGAACGACGGCTGTCTGCGGCATCAAGCCGGCTGGAACGTATCGCGCCAGTCCTGCACGACGTTGAGGAGGGCAGCACGGCACGGCAGCACATGAGGGTGGAGCATGGATCACGAAGCCGGGGGAGAAGCGAACGGAGGAGCGCCCACTACGTGGACTATGTGGTGTCTGATCTCCCACAGCTTCTGGAAGCCGCCAAGGAACCCGGGGCAGCCAACGCAGATGGCGACCACCCCCCGCCGCCAATCGACAAGGACTCGATACGGTCGGTCTCGACGTCCCGCCAGCGTCGCCCTATCCCACCGCCTAAGGAGGGCGTGATACGCAGCGCTCGATCACGGGGCTCAACCCTCCACCTGGTCACCACATCCGAGGCGCTGGGCAACGGCCAGCAGCAGCAGCAGCAGCCGCAGCCGAACGGCTCTGAAAAGACGCGGAGGAAGCCCAGCCAGGCCATCGTCGCCCACTGGAAGAACTGGACGCACTGGTTCTTTGAGAACACGACGCGGAGGAGGCGGGGCCACGAGAGGCGGACGAGCCGGAGCACCCCTGATCTGCATAAGAAGGAGAGCAGCGCGGCGAGCAGCAAGGATGGGAGCTCGCGGCCGCAGACGAGCAAGTACCCGGCCTCGAGCTCCCCGGGGGTGCAGCCGACGGCTGGGCTGCCAAAGGGCGTCGTGGCTAACGGCCACACTGCGAGGGCGTCGCAGGCTGTAAGCAGCGTCCAGAGGGTAGCCTCGGGGGGGCTGGCATCGCCAACGCATCCGCCTGCACGAATTGCCACGTCGCAGTCGTACAAGCGGCAGTCGCTATCCCCTTCACCCTTGACACCAAGGTCGACGATTCGGCGGTCGTCAGCTGGCCTGCGAGGCCGAAAGTCAACGTCCTCCTCGGTGTCGTCAGTGCGGTCTATGCACCACCACCACCATTCCCACTCCAAGGCTTCGTCCACCAGCTCGGCTGCCTCGTTTTCCACGTCGATATCCAAGACACCTCTGCAACGCGGCCAATCCCCACACCACTCCGTCAAGGTCCTCCCCGCGACGCCCACTGCCGTGTCGTTTCCCTCCAACATCCGCCTCGTCCGAGCAATGCCGCCGCCCCTGAGCATCTTCAACGAAGGCATGCCATCGGACAACGGACCCGGGCCAGGGTCGCCCAACCCCTTCTCGTCAGGCATCATGTTCGCCAAGCGGAAGCGCAACCTGTTCAAGGGCCCGACGCTCAACTTTGCGGGGCCGTCGCAGGGCCAGCGCAACACCGGCTCCGGGTCACACTCCAGAAGTGCTAGCGCCTCGGGTCTGGGGCGTCGATCAGGGGAGATCACCATCCAAGAGGAGGACGAAGGCTCGGGCCGGGAGGACGACGACGTGGAAGAAGTCGACGTGTTCAGCCCGGTGATCGGCGGCCCGGGCGAGAAGATCGAGGAGCAGATATTTGAAGAGAACGAGCCTCAGCCGAAACTACAGCAGTCGGCGACCATCATCCCGGAGACGAAGACGGGTGAGGGCTCGATGCCGGCCAACCCCATCAGTCCGGCTGCGGCAGAAAAGGCACCCGCAAAGCCGAGCTGATGACAGGCTATCCCGGAGAAGAGAGCAGTTTATTTTGGGGAGTGTTTTGAACGACTTGACGAAGGCTACATTCATAATCACCGGTTTTACTTGAGGCAAGTGAAGCATTGTTTTTTTCATGACGGGGGTTCTCAGGGAGCTCCTTTGGCGACAATACCCGCCGTTTCTGTACTTTCTTTTCTCTTTGTCCCTACCCTTTTTTACGATTCTAGCTTCTTGTCGCCGTCGGCCGTTTGGCCGTTGATGGCTGTACAATACCTGCCCTTATGGATACCTTTTTGCTTATATATACGACCGTGGAATGAATAGAGGTCAAGACCTTTGTTGCTTGTATCTGCTACTGGATCATGAGTGAATAAGATTTCGTGGTATCGTTATATTAAAAAACACGCATCAACCGTCCTCTTCCAGAGTTGACGTCAATATAAAGGACACCGTACTCCAAAACGCTCTGTCATATGTTCATGTGCTCCTCTAGTTAGAGTACGACTGGCTCCTCCTCCTCGACTTCTTGCTGAGGATGGCATTCCGCTCTTCCCTCAGGGTGACCCAGATCCAGAACCACGTCATCATCTCGACAAACATAAAGGTGAAGAAGAGCCTGTTCTTGAGGGCGTCGCCCCCCCAGCCGGCGGGGCGGTACGACGGGTTGTGCGGGCTCGGGTGGGAGAGGCGGC